>JAVTVY010038853.1:0-16484 GCA_036873755.1 Hanleya hanleyi
ATTAGGACTCCGACAGGCACTGAGCTCTTGGCAATCCCCTCCCCCTCCCGCCCCAAGTTGAAATCCTTCCTATATTAAGATGGGCACATGCAGCCCAAGTCAGAATCACCAGAGATTTTCATCAAAATCACCAGAAATTTTCGATTAAAACAGTATTGAATATTTTGTTGAAGATTAAAAGTGATGGGATTGAATGAATAGTTTACCAGTTACTGTGCTGATGTGAATCTGTGACACACCAACACACTCCGTGGCAGTGATCGCCGATTTAATTTTACAATTTTGTAATTAAAGGAAACAGATTGAATAATATAGGTTCAGTAGATTTCAAGCTTTACGTGTGAAAATACATTTACATCTCTTTAATGGTTTTCAGTGCCCTTGTCCAGGATCAAAACAACTTTTTGAATCACATTATTTTCCCAACAATACAAATTTTTATATATAGTACTATGGTAGAAAGGTAGCATTTATGTAGTTTACGGTAATTCAACTCAAGACCAACACCTTCTATGCACAAGATAATAATGATTCTATGTCATTCTCCTGAGCATAACCGGTACAAAGACGAATAAATAGCGTCTACATCACGTTGTTATCTAGATATATGAGACAACACATTTTGGGTATCGGCAATCTGATGAATGTACTATTCCGGTTTTCTTGTTTCACATTATATTCTATGGCGGTTGATCGGTGATTTTCTTCATTGATAAACGTTAAACCACTCAGCTTCGTTGTGTGAATCGGAATTGCATTGCTGTGACACACCAACACACTCCGTGGCAGTGATTCTGTATCCCCTAATCGAGGAATCAAAATGGATCAAGATTTGAAATGACAAGAGAAATTTAGACATATTTTGTTTACACATGTAATTTTTTGTTCAAATTATATCCAAGTGTGATATATAGTCAATATTCAAGAGGTACAAAAAACCCCCAAAGTATGTCCTCATATTTTCACATCCATGCCAAGAAATACTGCATTGAAAAGGGTCCATATAGCCTACCCTGTTTTATCGCTCTAATCAGCAAATGGCGGGGTCATATTTCTCAGTAATAGGGCCATGTGGCATACAGTGGAATTTGGTGGTAACTGATACTCATTAAACACGATAAAACGCTGGAGCAAAACGGACCACAGTTTTCTTGGCATGATGATCAAAGTTACTTTATCTAGTTAAATTCTACCTAAAGAAAATAAATTAAGACCCTTTAAACAGCCGTCATGGCTTTGTTTCACCTTCAGTAAACTTTTATCATTGTTGCTCACACAGACTAATCTGAAGGATGATACCACATCTTTCTTTCTTCTGCTGGGTTATTGCACCAGACTGACTTAATTGGTTGATGTAGGATACTTCACCATCAGTGGGTAATTTGACCTAAATTTGAAGCTTGATGTGGTCAATGATGAAATGTTTGGATGTGAAATAGGATACACGTTAAAGGCTACAGTTTACATATATCTATAACAATATACTGAAGTGTTAATTATAAATCTAATTTTAATCAGAATTATTTCAGATCAGAACTTGCTGGTAACAATGCCCTAATGCACGTTCATGACAAAAATAAAGGTTCTAATGTCAATGGTTCTCTTTATTTTGCCAACGAAAGGATTCGTATTGACTGACTGACTGACTCATTACCGGACAATTTGCGATCTGTAGCCTACTTCGTAGGAACATCCATGCATATTGAGAAGTGAAAGCAAAAGTTACTAAAATAAGGCATTATTATCTTTTCTCAAAGAAGGGGGGGTATAGAATAGAAAACGTTACCAAAAACGAGACGTTGTTACGTTTGCCCTAAGATGGGCAGTGAAAATATATACATGCAAATAGAGCGGTGAGAGCAAAAGTTACTAAAACAGCTTTTCTTGGACAAAGGTAAGAGAAAAACGAAAAAGTTTCCAAAAGGCGGCTTTGTTTGCTTTAAGGTCAGCGGAAAAGTATAAGTGACAGTAAATGCAAACCTTTCCGAAACATCTCAATGTTACGTTTTCTCATAGGAGGTAGTAAAGTGCGAAAAATTAGTGTAATCTATTCGGGTATGGCTTTCAGTGATTCTTTCAGAAAAGAGAACGAGAAATCGGCCCCGACTCAGACATGGTTGTCTGTCGATAACCCTGTAAATATTTTAAAGATAACATACAGAGAATATGCATATAGAGAGAATGGCACGTTTCAAGAACTATTCCTGACGATGGTATAACCTTTACCGAAATATAGAATATCACAATGACTTCACTTTTCGGAGTTACTTTCATTCTAGTTTATTAGTGTAAATTAGTGTAATCTATTCGGGTATGGCTTTCTGTGTTTCTTTCAGAAAAGAGAACGAGAAATCGGCCCCGACTCAGACATGGTTGTCTGTCGATAACCCTGTAAATATTTTAAAGATAACATACAGAGAATATGCATATAGAGAGAATGGCACGTTTCAAGAACTATTCCTGACGATGGTATACCCTTTACCGAAATATAGAATATCACAATGACTTCACTTTTCGGAGTTACTTTCATTCTAGTTTATAAGAACTATTGGAACAAGCCATATTAAGCATTCCTGCAGTATACATGTGCACGATGATAAAATTCAATTTTCGACCGGCCAGTGACCGCGCGTCTGTGTGATGGTTGCTTATTACGCGTATGTGAGCCGCTTTTAATATCTTGTTCACAACACAGGTCACTCTGATTGCCAGAGATCAACAGGTCACAAACCACCATTGGAGTTTCTGGATGAATGATTATTATCCGGACTTGACTTCCGGCGAACACTGATTGGTCCTTTTAACCGTTTGACTTTCAAATATATGAAAACCACCTTTTCAAAATTTAATCGGGGAAAAATCTGGGCCAGTTTCATTGACCACCTTCGAAAATTGTCGCTATGTTTCAGGGTGGGAAATGTATGCTGAATTGTGTATATGTTTTAACGGAAGGCTAAGTCACCTGGTATGGTAGGTCATTTGTGGCGGCGAACATTAGGGAATATAGTTTTCTGAATATGTGCTCAGGCAAATTACTACATATTAAGTAAGGCGATTATTTAGCGATTTCTAACTAACAGATGAATAGAGGATTAGATTAACAGGTTCCAGGAGCGAAACAAGCAAATGGCAATTATGTCAGTGAAGAAACAATCCAATATGCAAATACTGACCTAATGTCCAGCCGACCTCTTTGAAGCAAGATGACGAAGTGAGAAGAAAAAAATGAGTGCAAAGTCTACCCTCAATGTAGAATTAAGGGGTATGCATAGCTCATCTGGACTGGAAATGATTATTTAAATACTCACGAACAAAACTTTTCAGGAAAACGAAACAGAAAAAAACAGGTGCTCTTTCCTCCTGGGAGCTGATATCTCAGAAACGTATATCTACGTGTCCACATTTCCTATGAGGCAAGGAATTTTCAGCTCCCATGAACCCGAAGAGATTTCTGGTTATTATGTTTCAACAAATGAGGAGTTGGTGTCAGGTGCATGCAAAACCGCGAAATCGTGATATGGTATATCTGTGATCGCACATCTGTTCATCACTAATACTGATGGTTGGCTTATCTCATTGAATACGATGGATTGTTTTCTTTCTCACATTCTGGGGCAGAATGGCTAAATATGTTATTTTCTTTTTCTTTTTCATTTTAACATTTGTTAAGTCAGATCTGAACAATGTAACGTGAGGCTGTTTTGAATGTCTGTTGAATATTGATAGCATAGAGTAGCTTAACTGTCGGACTGACAAGTTTCATATCTTTATAGCTAATAATTACCAGTGTATAACTAATTAACACTAATGGATACACATTATACTATTTCCCTTCTGGTTCATTCAGACAAGCTCCGTGTTCCTAAAATAAAGACAAAGTTGAAAATGTATATGAGCAAATATTCATTGTAAAATGAACAATGGTGATGGAATCTATCTACCATATGAAATGTATGGGATCATGTCTATCGAAATACGTCTAAAGGAAATACTGTTCAACGTAACCTTCATCGTAGGAAAAGACGGATGTAGAACGCAGAAACGTATACGGCAGCATGAATATGTTCAAAACTGTGATATAGAGATAGATTCGATATATACTGCCCTGTGGTTCTCTCATAAAAATTGGGAAAACTTATATTTAAGTATTTACAGTGTAACAGTTTCTTTAGTGATTTTTCAGTTCAAGATCAACATGTATTTGAGTTGCATTCCATTATAGTCAGGCAGCCAAAGGGGGATTTTTGGTCAAACCTTGCACTGAATGTCCCACAATGGGTTTTGACTGATTTCATGTTTACAAACCCATGTACATAGAGACACAATTTTTAACATTGGCAACCAAGTGATAAAATAACTGGTATTCTAGGCATGTGAATAATTTCATCAATACCTGTCACACTTTACAGGTAAATGTGAAAATATTCAAGATGGCCGCTCTGGTGACGTCACTATCCAGGACAATTCATTTCTCAGTTGAATTTTTCAACGAGTTATCCGATTCTTTTTTATTTGTGCAATTATCCCAGCATTAACTGTGCAATAAATTGGAAAAAGAATTTTATGATATGAAATAAATACGCTGGAGCATTTTTACGTTAATAGAAAAAAATCTAACAGATAAAATGGCCAAGCCATTTTTGTCACGACCACATGGGCGCCATCTTGAATTTAGACATGATGCTCCGATCTGAAGCTTTTCCGAATAGAGTCAAAATAACCACAAAGATCGTTAGGCCATAAAAAGTCTTTTGTTTCTGGTCACCAGCTCTACAAAAAATTGACGCGGTGATGCGGTTTTTTTAAAATAGCGATATGAAGATATTTGTCCACTTCCAGCATGTCCAGTGTATCAGAACTCTTATCAGGAACAGTAGACAATAATCAAAATATTAAATCACTATTTTAATCACATTACAAATGGACATTGCGTGGGTCAGTGAGACTTTCATAAAGTTAATCGATCACAAATCTGGAAACAGACAATCACCCATAGACTTCGTTGACATTGTCCAACCTAAGTTCATGTCCTGTAATTTCCTGATCACTGTATTGTACAATTCAGATTTTCTGTTTTGAATGATGGCCAGACTCTTCGTTTTTGAGCGTGCATAAGAAGTGCATATGCATTTTGACGTGGCTCACTGCTAGAAGTAGAACTCGCTTCATCGCGAGAAGTCAACGAAAATATTAAGAACTTGCCA
The DNA here is from genome assembly GCA_036873755.1 of Hanleya hanleyi. Lineage (NCBI taxonomy): Eukaryota > Metazoa > Mollusca > Polyplacophora > Lepidopleurida > Hanleyidae > Hanleya > Hanleya hanleyi. The sequence goes on from JAVTVY010038853.1 coordinate 5,205, forward strand.
AAATCCACAACCGAACCCAATTGTGAGCACAGGGGGATTGATTGGAAATGGCCATTGCGGCTGTCTGAAACTTTTGCTGATACGTTGCAGTCATCGTATTTTTTCTCCAGAGAAAATACGTCGCCAGTTTCGAGAGCTCCCCGACATAGATTATCGAAAAAGTCAGCCACAGTTAAATCAGATCACGTTTCCACTAGACCAAATGGTCTTAATATCGAGACCAACATTGTAAATGTCCTCAAACACCACTCCGCCATCTCAAGCGTTTAACTTTCGTTTTCGACCGCCTTCCGGAAGTGAAAGTTAACGAGACAGGGGCGATAACTACATTGACTTATATCAGGAGGAACAACTCTTAGTAGCCCCATGGTAAAAAAAACTGTTGACGCGCACGTTCTGAACTGATGCGCGCGGTGACCAGAAACAAAAGACATTTTTTAGCCTTAAGGAGCAGATTCTACAGCCCCACCCCAGGCCTGATATTCCGGAATCTCAATTTCATATGGTATTACTTTTTATTTCCTTCATGGATCATGCCTTTACACACCTCGGGAATTTTCACTTAACGACTTGTTGCTAAGCTGATCATACAATTTTGCCCTGTACTATTCTGCTTCTAATAAAAAAATACACATTATTACCTGTTTGATTTTATAACAGATACATGACTTGATTTGGACCTGCATGTGTAGTAATCTTAAGGATGTCCGCTGGTGGTAAATCAAAGTAATTAACTTTTTGAATAACGTGTGTTGTTGCATTCATAATTGTGTAATATGAGGAAAAACAAAGATTTTTTTTTAGGTTGGTGTGCAATTTTTAGCTGTAGGCAATGTTAAGTGCACTGACCATGCTCAATTTGATAACCCAGAAAGCATAGGGAATAGCCCTAGTTTTGAAGCATATTCATGAAAATTCATATAAATAGTATTTAACTTTTTCTGATATTCTAACTGTTTGCAGATAATCATAATATCTATCAAAATTTAGCAAATTGGATGGTGTGCAAAATTCTCGGCTAGAAGGTTTTAAAGGAAATCCCCATCTCTTAACCTAGGGAAGGGAGATAACCCAATAGAAAAACAGGCAAAATGGCTGCCAAAGTCAAAAACTACCAACGGACATCCTTAAAAAAAACTGACTTTAGGGAAATATCTTATCAATGGAAATTTGACCTTGTCCCTCTGTCTGCCCAGGTACTTGGATCTACATGGACCCTAATTCGACAAGAGAGAGACCACACATTGCTGTATATAGCACAATAATATCGTCAAACATGCCAAAGAGTATTTTATTTCATATCAATTATTGCACAAAAAACTGCATCAATGAAAATCAGTCAAAAAATTCTACCAAGTATTTTCCTGGAAAATGACGTCATCATATCGTCACACGAGCGACCCGCATTAATATTTTACAGCTTGACTCAGAGGAATAGTGTGGTAAGTTTTATCTCTGTAGGTTTAGGGATAATCAAATTATTCAGATATTGATAAAAGGATTTCCATTCCAGTTATTTTGAACTGGGGTTGTCATGAACACATATGTGTTTTATCAAAATGTCCAAGGGTGCCAGGCGGTTTCACTATCTCTAATAACAAACAGCCTATTTTTGAGACTTCTAACGCAAGTTTAACCCCTTTGGCTGCTGGACTATCAAGATCATCTTGGAACAGTTAGCTAGTGATCTGGATCGAATAATCAGGATTTCACTGAGTATTTATTCCACTGTACGTTTCCGTGAGAGGCCTTCCGATGACATATTGGAACGAAACAAATCAAGCATTCCCGCAATGTGAGAGATTCTATTTTCGATTTCGTCTAACCAATGCTCAAGCGTCTGTGCGACGATTGATAATTTGTGCATAGATATGCCACCCGTCTACACCCTGGGTTAATTACTGTCCAGTAGTCCGGTTAACCCGATAATGGTCATTAGACAAGGGAAGTTATGGTGGTGTTTCTGATGTTAATAGGCATGTCAAGTTAACAGGAGAGGACAGCAGCAGTATGTAATTATACCAGTGGCATATTGATTTCAATGTTAATCGATTGACCTAATCTCCGCCCGATATATGTCAGAGTTGTCAAAGGACGTCTCCGTCTTTGGTATCTGACGAAGGATGAAACCCAATATTTTAAATCACATGGTTTTCCCGTTGTCGTTTGACCTTTTCGCGTAGCCAGGATTTAAGTTTCCACGGCTGTGATAAAGAAATTGCTGAAATCATTTTTCCAACATACCACTGCACACTATGAAGAAATCAATCCATTTCCAGGACAGTTCTCTTGTGCCGATCTTGGAGATCCTGGGTTGTACTCTACTTGTCCTGGACGATTTTGGTTCTACATCAGCTTGAAAAAGGGTCCTTTCGGCACCCCTTAAATTTTCTTGGTACTCCTTGAGCTATGGGGCTGAAAGTTCTCAAAATATATCTTGGGATCAAACTCTAATTTCAGACACTTTTATAAGGCAAAGCTACTTTTTAGTGGTCCTCTCAAGGTCGCAAATTAGAATTTACTCAAGATCATTTTCTTGCAGGCATATGAAAACAGTTTTGAAGCCACCCATCTGGTCTAGCTGGGTTGACGTTATGTTGGAACGAGGCCATGAATATTTTGACGTAAATACGTTTAATGGACACCATTCAATTGTTCTTACGTGCGTCACATAAATATCAAGCGCTGACGAAAGTTCTCAGTAGCTATACCTGGGTCACGAACTACAAAAGGCCATGAGAATTGTTCTGTTGGGTGAAACGGAAGTAGAATTACGTCACCGCGCATCGTAAAGCGACGCGTGGGTGATTGGGGGTACTTAACAACCAGATTGAGTGCATGCACAGCTCGCCAGTCAATGTACCTGCTTCTCAGTCGTATTCTACCTATTATTCACGATGTCCAAAAGCTGATGTGTTTCCGGTTTCCAGCAAGCTCAATCAACCACAGTTAAAATTCTACATTATTCCATTATTCTTGCTGAGGAAAACAGCCTAAAACGTGCTTACTGGCGATCCGCATGGCAAGAGTTGGCAGTCACGGCGCTGTCAAAGTTGAACCATGCGTATGTCTATTCTGAACATCTCATATCTGGTGAGAATTTTGAGTAAATTGATAAATTTTCTATTATTTATTGATCAGGAGAAAAAGTCAGGTCTAACTATTAAAGTCTCAAATCTACCAGTGCCAAAAATATCAATTATTGAAACGTATTACTTATTTACTAATAAAAATAAATTTGATTTGTTGTAATCACTGTAGTTTTATGGTCATGCAATATATAAAGCTATGATTATTACTTGTAGGCGTAAAGCCAGTATGCCCTGAAGGGTTCATTCATGAAACTGTTCACAGTGTGACCATTAATGTATCAATAATGTGAATGGCATTGATAATCACATCAGAAAAATAACCAAATGCCTACTCTCCCCCCCCCCTGTGGTAATATTTAGACAGCCCCATATCAAAACATGTGAAAGGTTCCACATTTAATCAAGCCCAGTAGTGAAGGTTGTTAAACAACGAATCCTAATCGTCTATAGTGTCTTTATAGTTTAATAAGCAATGGCACGTCTCCCCTACAGCTAACGACACCTCCACCCCTAACAAGCAAAGAACATAAACACCATAGTTCTCTCTATCAAAACAGGACTGGCTGCGGCTTTATTCGCACAGACACATGTATGCCTCGTCTTACTAGAGGCGCAGGTTATTTCAAATACCTGCAATTCTGTAACCTAACTGTTACATACATAGTATACAAACATGTATACCCCCTATGTACCCCCGCACTAAAACCAGAGATAAAAAAGGCATTACATGTAACCTTAAAAGCTCTGGAAAGCGTAAGATACCCTATAATACAGAAAACTTAAGCGCCATAAAAAATACATCCACCTTACCATCGGTATAATTAATCTATCCAATATATGATTAACAAAAAAACATTTCAGATACCCTTATCTCCAAGAAAAAAATTAGCAAAACACGTCTTGCCAGTGCGAAAACTGCAGCTAGAATGACAATTCCCTCCAAAATTCCACTCAAAATCAGATGTCACATCTGATTGGACCCCAATACAATTGTCCAATCACTGCCGCGGAGACAAAAGTTTCGGTCTATACGTTGTAACTCCCGAAACTATATTTTCTACTCAAAACAGACTTATTGAATGTGTTCAGCTACTATTTACACTGGGTTATCACAGAGAAGGAAGGGTTCAAGTCATTATTTTCAATTTGTCTTCTATGTATCAAACAGAATTTTACATCCGATGAATTTATAATAAAAATTGAAAAATACAGATTTGTTAAACAGAAATATTTCAATTATTTCCTGTATTAGTGTGTTTTATTTTTATTCCAGCAGAAGACAAGAGCAATGCTCCAAATCACACAGATGATGTACCCTTTATTTCCACACAGAACTTCAGCAATAGGCAGGACACCATTAACAACAAGCCTGGCGTTACGTTTCGTAACTTGTGTTTAATTCCGCTTAACCCGGGGTTAGGGGCCGTATGAACCCATGTACTTCGAGATCGTCGTGGTGTTCATATGAACAGTCACAACCAAAGCGTGACTGAGATACATCATTCTCTAGATGACGACTTCACACCCAATATAACATGGATTAAGAATACTGATCAGCGATACGGATCTGATATTTTTGGAGCATCATGATATCTTGACGGCTTCATTAAAAACTGTTGACCGCTTCTCTTTTGCAGATAACTAGCCTATGTTTATGTATACTCATGATTATCTTTTGAACTTGCTAATGCTGTTATGGAATATAGAATAGATCATGGAATTATGGACGAGGATATTCTTGAATGGACGACGGATGAATTATGAATGACGGAACAGACGCTTGTAATGGAGAACTACAACAACACAGACGAAAAAGTTAGTTCAAAAGATCGAACATCACAAGGTACAACCTATTTCGGTAATCAGACGCATTAAGAGCAGGTGATGACCTGTATATTTTATTGAGTTTATGCCTCAAGTGCTCAAGATATATGATGAATAACACTTCTTTTTCCACATTTCCGATACAAATATTTTATCAAATACGAAAATTACTCTGCACACAGAATTACTCTGCACTCTGCACACAAATGATGGACCAGAGAAACACCTGTTAACCAGGTTACATGCATCTGTCAAAGTGAAATCAAAATAATGTAAATATACCCTATATTGAGAAATTGCATCTGCTTACTTCATTTCAGCATTTCCGCTCAAGTGGAATGATACACGGATCAGAAAGCCTAACTTAGATAGAGATGTCCAAAGTCCTCATGTGGCAAGAGATGCCGAAACTGTCCTGGTTGATGCAGAATCTCTATTGGCTGATTTAGACAACTTCATTCCAGCAAACTTGAGGCCTCAACCGAATAAAAAACAAAATTGTTATTAATTTTAACCACCATTACACAGCAAAAATAGCGTCAGTACTGTTTCACTACATTTCTACCAAAGTACTGAAACAGTACTGAGATATAACAGTACTGAAACAGTACTGTTATATAACAGTAGCAATTCAGTACTGAAACAGTACTGAAACATTACAGTACTGAAACAGTACAGAAACAGTACTGAAATATAACAGTACCAAACCAGTACTGATATATAACAGCACTGTAACAGTACTGAAATATAACAGTAGTTTCAGTACTGAAACAGTACTGTAATGTTTCTGTACTTTTTCAGTACTGTACGATTTCAGTACTGTTTCAGTACTGAAACAGTACTGTAATGTTTGAGTAGTTTTTCAGTACTGTACGATTTCAGTACTGTTTCAGTACTGTAATATTTCAGTATTCTTACAGTATGCATCATTGACACTGTGGAAACACCATTGTCACTGATATGATAATACCCATTTGAGACGAGGGACGTCTCCCATTCCAACCAATTCAATTCAATTCAATGTTATAGTCAACTCGACATCAATTACACAGATCAGCGGGGGGACAACTCCCAATGCCAATAGGGGGCGCTGTAGGTAAGCAGACGACACAGCACAAGCAAGCTGGGAAGTTTGGACTCGTGAAACAACGAAAAACGTATTTGTTGTCATGACAGTGAGGTGTTCAATGCTAAAAATGAGGCCTGATTCTGTCAGATATGAAGCTTCAAGATTTCCAGATCAATAAGGATGAGTGCATGAGACTGGATGCGAGTTGAGCTCCAGTCCAGGGCGAATTCAATGAACCAGTCAACAACACCATAACACCATAATAATGAAAAACAGGTCTGCGGGTTCAACATTTGCATACCAGTGACACCAGGCCAAGGACAAATAATCCAAATGTAACCAGGTAGGCTTATCGGGTTAAAAATCCCATTCCCATCAAAAGGACATTTCAAGAGTTTCTCTGATCACATAGTTAATAGTTGTTGTTGTTGTTGTTTTATCGTTATTTGGGGGGGGGGGATATCGTCATAAAGTATGCTTGTTACCGAGTCTCTGAATGGTTGGGTCTCATCAGTGTTTCAGATTATTTTTCTGCATTCTTCAGGAAATTTAATTTCTCATCTTCTTTAAATGTTTTATTTTCCACATGTCCTCTCAGAAACCACTACCACCAGCCCTACCACCCCCTCCCCCACCCCCAACCTTGCTGGACCTCATTATAGTCATAGCTACTCCTGGTTAATTTGTACCGTATATGTTAGTCACATTTCCAAGTTAAATGCCATCTGGTTACAAGATACAAGCTTTCACGTTTAAAAATATTAATAATTCAGTATACATGAGTAGTAGACAGGCCCTGCTGTGAGTGGACCAATCAGAATTGAGAACGAAAGTAGTTCAAGTATGACGCGTTTGACGTCATTGTGTGACGTAATTAGGGCGTGGTTGTAAGAAACCAGTTTAACCGGTCTTAAGAAACCGGTAAAACCGGTTTAACCGGTTGTAAGAAACCGGTCAAACCGGTTTAACCTGTCGTAAGAAACCGGTTTAAATTATTTAGGGCGTGGTTGTAAGAAACTGGTCAAACCGGTTTAACTGGTCGTAAGAAACCGGTAAAACCGGTTTAACCGGTTGTAAGAAACCGGTCAAACCGGTTTAACCTGTCGTAAGAAACCGGTTTAAATTATTTAGGGCGTGGTTGTAAGAAACCGGTCAAACCGGTTTAACTGATCGTAAGAAACTGGTCAAACCGGTTTAACCTGTCGTAAGAAACCGGTCAAACCGGTTTAACCTGTCGTAAGAAACCGGTTTAAATTATTTAGGGCGTGGTTGTAAGAAACCGGTCAAACCGGTTTAACTGGTCGTAAGAAACTGGTCAAACCGGTTTAACCGGTCGTAAGAAACCGGTCAAACCGGTTTAACCTGTCGTAAGAAACCGGAAAAACCGGTTTAACCGATCAAACCGGTTTTTCCGGTCAAACCGGTCAAACCGGTTTAACCGGTCGTAAGAAACCGGTAAACCCGGTTTAAGCCCCTTTGTTAGCAGCCCCTTTGTTAACTACCAATAAAAACATCACGTGACCCTTTGACGGTTAATAGGATAAAAGGAGAGAGTTTTCGAGTTCAGTGGTCATATGCAACTGGCGCATGAAGGTGCGTTTTTACCTATTTGGTCGATCTCCGGTCTCGGTATACAATGGATGACGAGAAAACATTTGATGAAGGTAAGTTCGCATTATCAATCATTCCTTTGAGCACAAACGGTTCGTTTCTTAAAAGAAGATCTTTCATATATTATAGATTGACACAATACAATGTATTGTAGGCAAACTTAAAAAAGCCGTACACCTGTATCGCCGTATATCGGTTTAACGGGGGAAAACGGTCAACTCTCTCGTTACATCAATTATTTAAGAACTCTAAAAATTAAAAGGTATAGGAGATTAAAAGCTACAAGCTAAATCTTGTCTTATTCCCAAGCGCCAAGCACCGTTCACGATTGAGGTAAATATAATATGAAATTAGAATTGTATGACCAGTTATTTCATTTACAGATGCGTTCTTCGATGCACTCCAAGATCTAAGCTTACCGTCATCTCCCACCGCTAGTTTTAGGTATGTAATTATTTACATTTTCAATTTATTATCTTTAGACCCTTGTTATTCGTTATGTTTTATCTCTTATTCGTACTTAAAACAGTTTCGTTCAAAGGGTTTATCTTTAAAGATATCAGGAAATATTCCTAAATATTAGCTCCGTGGATATGACGTCGGCCTCAGGATCGATCAGTCAGGGGTTCAAATTCTGGTCGAGAAAAGTTTTTTCTTCTTATGTTTCTAATTTTTTTCTGCTTAAGATTATCCTCAGATATTTATTAAGCGGTTCTGATAATTTTCATCAGTCTGGGGTTTCAAACCCTACCCCGATCCGATTTTTTTTCTCCTTTTGAAAAAATTATTTATAAATATTTTTCAAGTTCAGTTGTTGTGTTTTGGCTCAGCCTAGTTGGATTAACCTCGTTCATTTATCTATGCAGTTTCAACTTAACGGAGGATGACCTCGTTGCTGATTTAGCTAGGCAATGGGAACGCGTACACGAGGAAGCGAGAACTAGAAGGTAAAGTATTAAAGTTAATTAATATGCGAAAGAATGACTAAAAGGTATTGTTACTTAGTTTTTGTTTTATTTCTTTTTATAAAGCGCGAATGAAATATGTTCTTTGTTAAAACTGATTTTTTTTATTACAGTTCAACCCCTAAAACTAAGGGGAAAAAAGGGAAATCCAAGGGGAAATCCAAAAGAAAGTCTACCACGAAACACGTGGGAGACCAATGCGAGAGCGATGTTGGTACACCGAAGAAAAGACGGATCACCAATGATGAAAAAACACTGACGTCGGCCGTTGATAGTGCGAGCGTCATCATGATTTCCGATGATGAAGACTTCACCGAAACAATGTCTGAAAGGTATTGTTACTTAGTTTTTTGTTTTAAATATTTTCGTAAAAGCGCGGAATAAAATAAGTTCTTGTTAAGTTCTAATTAAAACTATTTTCCTTTGTAGTGCACCCCGTAAGACAACGTCAAATAAAGGTAACCATAAAGGGGCGACCCGTAGAAAAGACTACGTACGACGACTGTGGGCATGCGCACACATCTACTTCGGATTGTCCATGCCGTACGCTAATGTCCACACCTTCGGCTTCATCATTCACTACGCCTATTGTTCAGCGTGGTGGGGGGAACGACAGAGTTAATCCGGTCGAAGGGTCTAGTGGTTATACGGTGAAGGAAAACAAACGTGTATTCCGTAAAAAATACAACACGGAAGAAATTATTTTCGGTGTAAAGTTAGATGAAAGTGTCATAAACACGAGTTGGCGGTCAAATATTGGCCTATTAAGTAGAGCTTTACAAGATGTTCTCGATAAGGCCGTAACACGCTTAGACGATCACGATCTCGTAAGGGTTTACGTCTTCCAAAGGGGTATGACCACGCCTATTGTATTTAGTCTCAGAAGGCGTGATGAAGTAGACGTTCAAACATTAATGGATTTGATCGAAAGCATGCTGCAGTCCAACGAAGAGTTACTGTTGACCTCTTCATTCGAAATTCACGTCGGTACGGTTAAACTGTTAGTGGGAGGGAAGGGGGCTCCCATAACCAATATCTACCACGACAAACTCAGGAAACGTTCCATAGTGACTATAAAGAACAAAGACTCTATGTGCGCCGCGAGAGCAATCGTCGTTGCGACAGCTTTTCTCGAGAACGATCCTGAAAAAAGAAGAATTGCGTATGATAACACAGCCTTACAAACTCGGATGGCGAGAGAGTTGTGTGAAAAAGCGGATGTGGATCCCGAACACCCGTGCGGACTGCCCGACATGATTAAATTTGAAAACGCTTTGAATATTCAGATAGTGGTTGTCAGCGCAGACGCGTGTCACGACATAGTGTACAAGGGGGAAGTAAGATCGAAAAAGATATATCTATATCATAATAATTGCCATTTTGACGTCATCACAAAGATGAACGCATTTTATGCGCGTTCGTATTATTGCGCTGACTGTTACAAATGTTACAATAACAAAGGACACAAATGCGAATTGACGTGTGACGGTTGTTTCGCTGAAGGTTGTGTGGAAAACGCCAAACGGTCGTGCATGACTTGCCATCGTACTTTTCGAAGTGAAGCGTGTTTCAATAGGCATAAAGTACAAACGCTTGATAGGGTGAAGAAAGACAAGAAAAATCTTTCCATATGCGAACGGTATTGGCAGTGTACGTGGTGTAAAAAACTCGTAGAAACGTGTAGACGCGATCCGGACGAGCACGATTGTGACGAATTATATTGTAAAACCTGTAGCGTATACCATACAGGAGATCATCGCTGCTTTATAGAGTCACTAGACGCTAAGTCGCCTAGTGAGAAACTCATTTTCTTCGATTTTGAATGTAGTCAAATCGGAGACGTACACAACCCAACTTTTGCGTAGCTCAGAAGGTTTGCCACGACTGTATCGATTACGATGACATTAACAAACCGTGCTCCACGTGTAAAGTAAGGCAAATTGTTTTTCAAGGGGAGACAACTGCGAACGACTTTTGTGAATGGTTACTCAGGCCAGTACATAAGGGGTACAGAGTGGTAGCCCATAACGCAAAGAGTTACGACGCGTATTGGTTATTGAAATACTTGGTCGATAACGCCACCATTCCCGATACCATTTATAGCGGAAGCAAAATCATGAGTATACATTTGAAGAGCCTCAATATCAAGGTGATCGACTCTTTGAATATGATTCCATGCAGGTTGGCTGATTTCCCAAAAACCTTCGGTATTAACGAACTTCGGAAAGGTTGGTTCCCTCACTACTTCAACGTCCCCGAAAACCAGGACTACATCGGCCCATTTCCCGATACGTCGTTACGGAGTTGACAGTATGTCGACAAAAGACAAACAGAGTTTTCTTAAGTGGCACGCGGAACAGTTGTTGAATGAGAGGGTCTTCGACTTTAGAAAGGAAATGTACGCCTACTGCGCCTCGGATACCGATATTTTGAGAAAATGTTGCATCAAATTCAGAAACCTGATTTTAGATCTGACAAAATCACCCCCCACCGCGATAGACGAGGAAGAGCCAGTAGGCGTTGATGCTTTCAATTACATCACAATAGCCAGTTTGTGTTTCGGTATCTACAGGCATTTGTTCCTAGAAAGCGATACCGTTGCTAGAATTCCGAGCGAGGGTATTGTTGAAAGAGACCAATATTCGCATGTTTCCATCCAGCGGTTAGAATGGATTATGGCTACGAGTGAAGGCCAATCCTTGTTCATTCAACACGCTCT
>JAVTVY010038854.1:0-16083 GCA_036873755.1 Hanleya hanleyi
AATATACTATCTATTTAACCCTATCTGCCCTGGGCGATTTGGGGTGTATCGCAGCCTGGGGGAAGGCGGAAAGTGCCCCCCTATATATTTTCTCTACCACTAAGGCTAGAGCGCTGAAACTTACCACACAGTATCTTGGGATCAAGCTCTATCGGGGAATGTAAAAAAATCCAAAATGGCCACTATGATGACTTCACAGTGACGTCATCTTCTCGGAAGCCATTTTTCGGCCTTTTTGTGGTCGATTTTTCGAAATTTTCATTTTTCCGATTTTTCTCTGGGAAAAAAATAAAATAAAATATAGAATAATTAGTTTTGCATAAATAAAGTACTTTCAAGGCCTTTTAGACAAGGAAAATGTGAAGAAATAGAGCCAAAAGATTGAAAAGCACGACTTTCGCGGATACCACATGGCCGCCATTTTTAATTTACCCATGATCCGCTGCCCGGGGGTATACGAAAATAGGCTCAAAAGTACCCCAATAAGATAAGCTTAAAAGTGACCAAGTTTCAGCCTCCTCGGTTTTGTCGTTTCGGAGCTGCAGAGAAAAGTTCACTAGGGGGGACTTTCCGCCCCCCCCCCCTCTCCCCCAGGCCAGGTAGGGTTAAGTTCACTGGTTTTAACCCTGCTCCCTTTCAAAGCATTTTGTACTGCCTGTCCCCTCAGAGGTCAGTGCAAGCCAATAAATCAACTGTCCAGCGATTTCCTCTCAAATTTAATAGGCTGACCTGAAGCTGGCCTTAACGGTCATGTGTTTATTATCTACAATGTTAAAACACTCCTTCTCACATTGAGGAGACAAATTCCTTCTCCCTCAGACTTTGCTCGGTTCAGTTTCATCATTCCGTTACCTTGCTCAGGCTCTGTCAGAGCAAACCACCTATTGACGGCATATCCTTTGTTAATTTCATCATTTATTACGCTAGTCGATGCTCATCTTAGTTACATGTATGAATTAACTAAGATTTTGCACTGTAAATATCACCGCTATAAACACAGTTGCCCTACAGATATTTGCCCTGTTTATTCTAAGCTGCGTTTTGTTGGTCTGGTATGAATGTATGAATTCTTTCTTCTCTATTTTTCATGCTTCAAACTACACATTTGGTATGACAAGATGCCAAATTTGAGGTTGTATTCGTGTTCTTTATTATGAGGAAGACTGGGGTCAATTTTCTAGTGAGAGACCTGGAATTGAGATTTAAAAATCCGGACTATAGTCCAGTCAATCTACGGTTTGACCTAGAAAAAATTGCAACAGAAACGGGGTTTGCGGTAAATAACCTCTGAAGTGATTCCGAACAACATATAAAAAATGTAGATTGATGTAGACAAGGGAAAATTTTTAATTTGCATAAATCCAAGATGGCCGTTCTGTGCAATATTTTCGATCAATTTTACACAGTATACACTCTACCTTGGGCAGAGTTGCTCAAATTAAGCACTACAAATTAAAACAACTTCACATACATTCACACTGATATCATTTATAAATATTTTGACCAAACAAATAGCCAAGGTGGCTGCCATTTTCAAGATGGCCGCTGTTCAGTCAGTCGGATACCATCTCCAGCATATTAATCCAACGGTGACGGTGGTCCTTCAAGGAATGAAGGTAACGTTGACTATTCAAAGAATGGAGATAACGGTGGCTCTTCAGCTATGAAAGTAACGGTGATCCTTCAAAGAATGGAGGTAATGGTGGTCCTTCAAGGTATGAGGTAACGGTGGGCTTTCGGAAAGTGAGGTAACGGTGATCCTTCAAGGAATATCTGTAACGGTGGACTTTCAGGTGTGAAGGTAACAGTGGTCCTTCAAAGAATGAAAAAACGGTGGTCATTTTGGTATGGAGGTAACAGTGATGCTTCAAACAATGGAGACACTCGTGGTCCTTCAGTTATGAGGTTACGGTGGTTCTTCAGATATGAGGTAATGGTGGTCCTTCAGGTATGAGGTAACGGTGGGCCTTCAGGTACGAGGTAAGGGTAGTCTTTCGAGAATGGAGGTATCGGTGATCCTCCAAAGAAGGAAGGTAACGGTGGTCCTTCAGGTATGGAGATAACGGCGATCTACCAGGTATGGAGGTAACGGTGGACCATCAGGCATGAAGGTAACGGCGATCTACTAGGTATGGAGGTAACGGTGGACCATCAGGTATGAAGGTAACGAGGGGCCATCAGGTATGGAGGTAACTGCGATCTACCAGGTATGGAGGTAACGGTGGACCATCACGTATGGTGGACCATCAGGTATAGAGGTAACGGCGATCTACCAGGTATGGAGGTAACGGTGGACCATCAGGTATGGAGGTAACGGTGGACCATCAGGTATAGGGGTAACGGCAATCTACCAGGTATGGAGGTAACGGTGGACCATCAGGTATGGAGGTAACGGTGAATCATCAGGTATGGAGGTAACGGCGATCTACCAGGTATGGAGGTAAGGGTAGACCATCAGGTATGGGGGTAACGGTGAATCATCAGGTATGGAGGTAACGGCGATCTACCAGGTATGGAGGTAAGGGTAGACCATCAGGTATGGAGGTAACGGTGAATCATCAGGTATGGAGGTAACGGCGATCTACCAGGTATGGAGGTAAGGGTAGACCATCAGGTATGGAGGTAACGGTGGACATCAGGTATGGAGGTAACGGCGATCTACCAGGTATGGAGGTAACGGTGGACCATTAGGTATGGAGGTAACGGTGGACCATCAGGTATGGAGGTAATGGTGATCTTCCAGGTATGGAGGTAACGGTAGACCATCGGGTATGGAGGTAACGGTGGACATCAGGTATGGAGGTAACGGTGGACCATCAGGTATGGAGGTAATGGCGATCTTCCAGGTATGGAGGTAACGGTAGACCATCAGGTATGGAGGTAACGGTGGACCATCAGGTATGGAGGTAACGGTGCATCATCAGGTATGGAGGTAACGGTAGACCATCAGGTATGGAGGTAACGGTGGACCATCAGGTATGGAGGTAACGGTGCATCATCAGGTATGAAGGTAACAGATATTCTACAAATACAAGCGTCTAGTCCGTCGCTCAATATTCATCCGTCATTCATTAAAGAATTCCCGCGTTCGTAATCCAAAGACCTAATTCATATAAAAGCATTAGCACCAAATTTACAGAATGAACCATGGTATGCATAAACCCAGGTTAGTTTCCTGCAAGAGAGAAGAATGAAGGTAACGGTGGACCTTAATGTATGGAGGTAATGACGGTTTATCAGGTATGGGGGTAACGGAGATCCTAATCCGAATGGATGTAATGTAATCCTTCAACGAATGGAGGTAACGTGGACCGGTAATGGTGGTCCTTCAGGTATGGCAGGAACGGTGGTCCTAAAGATATGGAGGCAACGCGGGACCTTCAGTTATGGAGGTAAGGGCGACCATCCAAAAAATGGGAGCAACGGTGGACCTTCAGGTGTGAAAGTTACGCTGCTCCTTCAAGGAACAGAAGCAACTGTGGCCCTTCAAGGAATGAAGTTAACGGTGGACATTCAGTTATGGAGGTAACTGAGGTCTTTCAATTATGGAGATATTAAAGGTGGTCCTTTCAGGAATGGAAGTAACGGAGGTCCTTCAGTTATGTGGATAACAATGGTCCTTCAAGGAATGGTGGTAATGGTGGACCTCCAAACGGTGGTCGTTCAGTTATGTGGATAACAATGGTCGTTCAAGAATGGAGGTAACGGTGGTCCTTCTATTATGGAGGTAACGGTGGTCCTTCAGTTATGGAGGTAATGGTCGATCTTCAGTTATGGAGATTACGGTGGTCCTTCAAGTAATGGAGGTAACGTTTGAACTTCAGGTATATAAGTAACAGCGATTCTTGGAGTATGGGAGCGACGGTAGACCCCAAGGAATGAAAGTAACGGTGGTACTTCAATTATGGAGGTAATGGTGGCCCTTCAGTTATGGAGGTAATGATGGATCTTCAGTTATGTGGATAACAATGGTCCTTCAAGTAATGGAGGTAACGTTTGAACTTCAGGTATACAAGTAACGTTGATCCTTGGGGTACGGAAGCAATAGAGGTACCGGTAACGGTGATCCTTCGAGCAATATAGGAAACGGTGGTCCTTCAAGGAATGGAGGTAGCGGTAGACATAATTCATGTATGCAGGTAACGGTGGCCCTCCAGTAATGGAGGTAAGGAACATCCTTGAACAAAGGGAGGTAATGGTGGTCAGTCAGGTATGAAGGTAACGATGAAGCTTCCATGCATGGATGTAACGGTGGACATGTATAGAGGTAAAGATGTTTCTTCAAGGAATGCAGAAAACCGTGCTCCTTCATATATGGGGGGGGGGGAGGCGGAAAGTGCTCCTACATATTTTCGCTATCGCTAAGGCTAGAGGGCTGATACTTACTACACTATATCTTTGGGTCGATCACTACAAGAAAATGTAAAAAAATCCGCGAGACTGCCATGATGACCTCACAGTGACGTCATTTTCAAAAAGAGCATTTTTGGGGCGATTTTTCGGTCGGAAGACAGATACACTCGACCACAATGGCCAGGCACTGGCGAAGGTAAAAATCTGGGTAATCTTCATTGCTGATGTCAAAGGTGCATTGTAGGGTAGTTCTGGTCAGCAGAATCAGATTTGGCGTGATCAAAATTATATATATAGATACAAACATTATTCAAATCGGACACAAACATCTATTTCTCTATCAGATGTACTGGCAGAAAAATATCGGCCATCTTGGAAAATGGCGACCATTTTGAACTTTGGGCAGAGAAATGTCTTCCACCTTCATCCGTTGACAATTATTTATGCGAACATGTATTAGCGCAAACCTTTATTTGAAAATACATTCCTGAATGTGATATCCGCATAAATATGTAGACAGAAAACAGGCAATGAGCGGCCATTTTGGATTTATGCAAATTAAAATTTTTCCCTTGTCTACATCAATCTACATTTTTGATATGTTGTTCGAAATCACTTTAGAGGTTATTTACCGCAAACCCCGTTTCTGTTGCAATTTTTTCTAGGTTTGATGATTTTCTCGCTAGATTGACTGGACTACTATGACCATGAGGTGTGATCAGTACGTGTAAGAATTCTCGATTCGCGACATAATTCTGCAGATCAGGTCAGTTGTTTCACGAGAAGTCAAGTTGACACATCTTTTGACAAGTAGAGAGAGAGAGTCAATTAGATTTAACGTCGCGTTCGCCAGTGTGGATACTTAATAGTCTCCACATGAACAGCTGCAATAAAAGCGCGACTGAGATACTAAGGCTACGTCCGAGAATCAACCGTGTTCTCGGGTCTGAATGTTAGGTGTTCTCGGGTCTGAATGTTAGGTGTCGACGAATACTTTCCTGTGGAGTCCTATGGTTGCTTTTTAGTCACCCGAGGTCGTCAATTTTTCCCACCTCTTGCATATCGATCCAATTTACATGTAGCAATATAGCTAGTATGTCCAGTATCTGCACTTGTTCATGGATATGTCCAGCAGCGGAACTTTCCTACGGTACCTCAGTGTCGTACCACTCGGACTACAAGTCGCCTAGAACTATTTGAATTATACTTTGACAGATATTTGCCACGAAGAATTTATGCGCAAAATATAGGTGGCCTTTGGTCAGCAGTTTGGGCCGAGATTTTGGCATCCTCTTTATATGCAATAAAGTATTACATCTCAAAACAGTTTGCGTACCGCTAATTTGAGAGAGAGAGAGAGAGAATTAAGGTTTAACGTCGCGTTCAGCAATATTTCAGCTATATAGCGACGATCAAACAAAATTCTAAGTATTCCAACAAAATCAAGTCAATAACACAGCAATCCAGAAATAATCAACATAACACACCAAAACGATGTACATACATTAAAATTTATACAACAAACCGATTTCTCTCAAATAACCTAAACTACAGTCTCTTTTTACCGAATAAAAAGATATTCTAAAATAGCTGCTTGATAAAAAAGAACCTCTTACAATTTTAAAATCTATACAGCCGATCAGAATCTGTTTCACTGTCTTGTGGCATAAAATACATCTTGGGGTTGGTTCTTTTTTTAGTACAAGTTCGCGAGTTAATCGTGTATGGCCGATTCTACATCGCCTGTTTATGACCTGATCGAAATGTTTCCGGCTGCTCAGATGAGTATATCCTACAGTTTTTTGCAATTCATGAAGTTTGTTAGGCATCCCATAAAGATTGAAATAGCTTTCTCACCTGAGCACAGATGGGGGGTCTGGCACCGGTAATTTGATCAGTAACGGACTTCTCCTATTCGCGACTGCTCGGCTTATTCCGTTGAATTCGCGCATTAAGGGTGTAAGGTCGTGTCGAGTGAGACTTTAGTTTTAAGGACCAGATAAGATGCAATATTAATTTTGATTAATCCCTGAATATCCCTTGATGAGCTATTCTCAGTTTTGATTGGTGCATCTTCTGCACGAGCGCTCATTCGCTCTCGAAAACATTGTTGTCGGGAATATTTTAGCCCCTGGCTATCATCTTAGAGAGATATGATATGGACAGTAATTCTATGATCTCATCTGCGCAAACAATATCGCTTACTTTGATCTGAAGACGGCGATCGAGCGTAACTGAAGAACGGATTTACCTGTCGAGTAAATTATGGGGTTCCATTCATGTCCATCGTTATCTGCATACCCTCCAACATGAATATTTCATATCAGCACAAGGAAAAAGGACACGCATGTCGTCAAGGCATATGATGATGATGATGGTGATGATGGTGATTTCTGTGAAGAGTGCTCTCCTGCGCAGCTGGATGTCCACATAAGTACAATATCACACTGTACAATACTAGAAACTCTTCCATCTCTGTAACTATCACATTGTGCACTCAGCTACATGTAGGTTTCCGGCTCCATTTGTGGCGGGTTTTAGAAGCTCCATTAAATGTTAAATTTGACTTTGTACAAAACGTAAATATTTACATGCATATTATGTAAAGTTTTGTTTAACAACAACGAGAGCGTGATCCACTTAAAATTCGACGATTCGATCGAATTCCAGCAAAAATTCGAGACCGATAACACAAGAAATCAATGCTTGTTTACAAAAAATGAAGACTTCGAAAGCACTGAAAGCTGAACATATTTACCTTTTCGAAAAAAAAAAGTGCTGAGACACTTCAAAAATCCGTGCAACTGGTTAGAAAGACAAATTTATGTGTACTATGGTACAGTCATTCTCATTGGCTGGTCAGGCCCCACTTCCTGTGTTCTGTTTCGATAATCAGTAGCTTTCTCTTATCAGCTTTTTCTTCCATGTCAAGGTTCAAGAAGTCGACCGAAAGTTAAGGAACACAAGAAAACAAGCAATATATAGCAGATTTTGGCCAAAGAATTTTTCCTAATGATTATTGGCCAGCACCTGTATTTATATTTATTAATTCGAACATCATTCCGTGATCAACAGACCTCATTGTCATCCAATGCTTATTTGACATGATTGGGTGAGTAAATGTTGGCACTGATATGTCCAGATAATATGAAAAAAGGCAAATCCTAGAATCGAGTGCAGAGAAATTCTCACTACACAAAAAGGCGGATTTCACGTACTGGGGAAATGTATTGCTTATTAATGGGAGAGGCCACTGTTTGCACTTCTTTTCATAGATGCCCATTAGTGCGGATGTTTGTATTTCATAGCGTATGACCCGTACATTGCAGCTTGGAGAGGCCAAGATGACAAATACATTTACGGGATATATATTATAGATAAGGCATCCTATATTTCATATACCCAAAATAGTATGGTCACAGGTATGGAATATTTAGTATCAAATTATATTCCATACAGCAGGAAATGTAAAATAACCAATTATGGCAAGACTGCCTTAAATTTAATCAAATAAAACTCTTTGAATACATTCGAGAGGTATGACAAAGTATTTGTATATATGAATATTTATTTAAATTTAACCTATCACTAAAATGCAATGTCGAAGTTCCATCAACCGGCTTCCCCCAAGAGGTACGTCTCATACTCGTCCATTATGCTTTTAAACGTCATAAGAAGATAATTCTTTTATATGGCAAATATTAAGATTTGACATCATGAAATGGTAATTCTGATACACGGCAAATATTAAGATTTCATCTAATTTTATCTAGACTGTAAAGAAAACCAAATGAAGCATTATAAGTTATTTCACAGTCTGGTAAATATATGCATATTTCGATGAGAGCAAATATTCAGTTTATCCCTTTCACTGATGGTCATACGGGTATGCCATTCCGTTTTATATGATCAGCAAATATATGGCAGAAATGAACTTTTGCAACCAGTTTGGTAAATACTACAAATATATGCAAATGTTAAGGAATGACTGCGCTGTAAATATATTAGAAATATTTTCATTTAATATCCTTTAAATGTTGTCAATAGTAATATTTCATTGTGGAAATTAATGAAAATGTGATGTGGTTTTATTGTGTGTAGGGTAAATAATTTTTATTTTGATCATTCAACACGCTCTCGTGGATAATATGAGTGTGTAATACGTGGCGTAACACGACAAGTGCAAGGGAAACTGTGTGGGGTTTCTTTGCTTATTTCATACAATGCCAACTACAATGGATTGGTGAGAAAGCTCTACTTCTTGGCGATTTCCACTTCGTCGTTTCAGGAATCAGGAGTCACCCTGTAGCATAAGATGGAAACGAGGAATACATGTAATATAGAGGACATCGTAACTCTTCCCAATACAACGTATAAAATAAGCTACGTGATACACCGGTAATACACGTAGAAATATTACACAATTCAATGTAATATAATTTACAGAAAAATGAAACAGAAATAAAACTTCATACTGTCCTGTCTCAAATTTGTCACAAATGCGGCCTTAATTTACTATCCATATCCGAGTATCCCACACTCTGGGTAGCGAAGAAATTGAATACACATGTTTAACTTCTCCTTGCTGAAATTTACACAAGATAATACATATAGGTGCACGATAGTTTCCGTTCGATCCAACAGCATGCCGTTTCCTCACTCCAACATGTCGAAACGCGAGTATTTTTTCTTGCGTGTACTTCTCCCACAAGCAAATTTAGTGAACTGATTCTAGCTCTACACTGTATGCTTGGTTATAACGCATGCAGTACTTTTGTCTTGGCGAAACATGTGCACGTTGTGATTGGTTGAGCATTATGTTACCCTGATAAGCGTAATATGATTAGAATTATGATTGACAGACAGGTCGGGCCTGCAGACAACAGGCGACTTTTACATACATTAATCCCTAATACAACCGTCTTCCCAAGATATCTAAAAGATAAACGGGAATATATCATTCGTCTATCGGATAAGCTAAGATGAAGACACGGCTTATCGGCATGGTGAAGCAAGTTATGCAAGCTTATCTATGGTGGCCAAAAGCAATTAAATCCGAATGTGCAAAGTCTCCAATTTCCAACACTGCCCAGATATCTGTATCTTTATATCAGCGATGATGAAGTGGAACAATAGAATGCAGTAGCTCCTACAAGACACTGTCTAGACAGTGAATTCCTGAAATATCCCGATAAGAGAATTTCGGGTGCATTAAATTTTAAACCAGAGACCGCACAATCACAGTCTCTGGTACCAGGTATACAATTAACAAAATATGCAAGATTTATCGTTCAAAGAATTGAGCCTAAAGCATATTTTGTCAACTTTTGAAAGCATGTCGTATATCGTTAGGACATTCCACGTTGAAGAATGGGAAGAAAAGTTATTCTGGTGAAGCCGACAGAGGACCTGCACGCCCAATGCGTCAGTAGTATACAAAGCGTAAATCTCTGAGGATTTGTGGAGGACGGAATGTGGAAAAAGAAATGTTGGTTGTAAATAAGGATTGTTTGACGTCACACCAGGAGCTTCAATATGACCCTCCGCCCTTATGGGGTAGTGCAAACGCAGGAATATCACTGTCTAGACTACGCATGTGCAGTCCACACGCCAAACTCCTCCTTTAGATGATACCCTTTTAGTATGCAAAAATCTCCATATATTAGATCGAGTCTATTTTTCTAATATCTGATGTTAGTTTATTGGTAAATTTATAATATAGAAAACCGCTTTTTCTGACCCCAATAGGGTTGATTGTCGTGATGAATGCAAATGTGCATGGTGTATATCCACACGGCTCTAGCTAGCCTGTCGGCCCGCCTCGGGTGAACTGGACATCTGGCTATGTTCTATCAGTCCGTGATAGTCGTACAGTGCTATGACAATTATTAACAAAACAATGCAGAATATGAAATATGTCAATTTTTCAGTGGCAGTCTGTTTTGAGTATAGACCAGAACGTTGTATTTCACTGAACATTGTGTTTATCGTCAAATTTCAATCGCCGTTTTGGGACATCGATTTTGTGTAAAATTGGTGTCTAATCAAACGTTTTCTGTGAACTCAGGAAATTATCTTAGCTCAATTAAGAATACACAAAATATCGAAATGGACCTGGCGCGGTTCAGTGAGATTTTGGCCACCATGGAGATCTCACAGTGGAACACAATCTTATTGACTGTATAGATTTTAAGATTTTAAGAGATTCTTTTTATCGAGCAGTTATTTCAGATGATCTTTTTAGTCGAGTGAGAGAAGACTGTATCTTAGTTTATTTGAGAGAAATCAGTTTGTGGCATGAGTTTTAATGCATGTGCATGTCTTTTGGTGTGTTGTGTTGATTACTTATGGTTTGCTGGGTTGTAGACTTGCTTTTGTTAGAATTCATAGAATTTTGTTTATTTGTCGCTATATAGCGGAAATATTGCCGAACGCGACATTAAACTTAGTTTATTCTCTCTTTCTCTCTCCTTGGCACCATGAGATGCGCTTTGAAGTGCCAAAATGAAATATCACCTACGAAAGAAAGTTTCAATTAGCCGGAGGATGGCAAAATAAGGAGTCGAAATATCGAGTCAAAATGAGCCGTACGCTTTTAAGAACTATTGAAGTATATCATGTTTAATGGTCTGCGTAATTTCCCCTCTCTGGGTCTTAGGGTGTTTGAATAACAGCATCTTGAAGTAGTGGATTTGTGCAAAATCGCCTATTTCGAACAGAAAACAGCACATTTTCTCTCCGTGAACACACCAGGCCAGTCTAGAACCAATAACTTTACCCCGAAATATTGGTCGTGTCAGTAGTCAGTTGTTGCCCAAAATATTGCGTATTACACATTATATTATCCCCTCCATCACCTCACACCCAACCTTGGCAAGCCGCGTTGGGTGTTACAATTCTTGTTTGCTGTTGTCGGCGGTGTTCGCTCTTGTCCAGTCAGAAGCTGCACTATAAGAAACTACCGTTGTGTAGCGTCAATCTTCGGCCATGTTCGCTCTTGTTCGTATTCAAATGTCATCCAACTGTTCTGGTAATCTATGAGACCATTTGCTGTCCAAGCCACTCTAATCGTAGTTCACTCTACGATCGCTTCAATACGGCATCCGACAAGATCCATTCAGAGCAAAGATGTTCCCTAGAGATCGATCTACAAGTCTGATATGTTATGTGTACTTAAAACAAGTACATTAATTCCTTCCTGAAAATACAAAATGATTATGAAAATCCTCTATATATCATTCCTGGGAAACATATCTGGAAACATGATTTGAGGAAAAAAATCAGCCAGAATGAGCCGGGGAAGTTGCAGTTCGATATAAGACAGCTTTTGTTGAGTTTTATTCAGTTAGATGTGCCAGAAAGATGTTATCTGACAAGGTTGGTAAATATTTAGCTTGCTGGATTCAAGGATCATTGGTGATTATTTTATCCTTGGTGTCTAATCGCTTTGTCACGCTGGCATATTGTTAGCCTGTCTGTAGGCTTAACTTGAGCAAACAAATGTATGAGGCTTAATATATTATGTAACTTCTTATCGGATGCCTTCTCTTCTCAACATACAATTGTGGCTGATGAATCCAACTGTATTTCGTCACTGGACTTGTAGTGATTAGTGATGAAATGACTGGTCTTGAGTAGATAATGGTTCTGTTTTCGTCAACTTTTGTACAACACCGGAACAAAGCCTACCTATATCAATTTAACATTTCCATCAGTTACACAACAGAAACATAGCATTCTGACTACGACTCACACAGATTATTATATTGCTTGTATAGTGGCAGGCAAGATCACCAAGTAATACGATCATATTTTTCGGGTAATGGCAGTTATTCTGTTGATAAATTGCATAAATATGTTCATTCTTGCTCACTGTGGTATACATAACATAGTCTTGTTACAGGCACATGCGATATGTCACGACCACAGTATGTCAGTTCGAAATGATAATTCGACCTAAAGCGAGACCAGAGAAACAGCTTCAGTGAACACTTTCAGAAGAGAAAAAAATTGACAAATTCACTGTATATGCAGATTTAGAATTTTCCTACTGTTTTTTACTTTCTCATTCGTTTTAATATCACCATTTCAGATAATTGTGAAACCTCACCGATCCTGCATACCAACAAAGAGTGGATTCACTTAAATAAAACAACACTGAATGTTTGTTTTCGCCATTCGATATTCCTGTATAGCAGCGCGGTACTGCAATACTCATCGTCCCGAATCATTGTTCGTCTGACAAAGCCGAACCATGACAGAGAACGAATTCACCAGGACGAAGCATTGAAGCTCGACTCTGAATGTTCTGAGTTGATGGAAATAGAGAACCGATGATGACAAATATGAGAATAAATGAATGCAAATTGAAGAATTACTTTCTTTTATAATATTCCAAAAATAATTACGTCCCGTGTGGTGACGTCTACTATCTGTTTTCCACGTAACACGTTATGGAATATTATAAAGGGAGGCAGGTCTTCTCTTTCATTCATTTGTTATAATTTTAATCATCCTCAGCTCTCTATTTCCATCAACTCAAACATTCAAATTCAAGATCCCGTGGGACGAAGAGCATAATATGCTATTCGAACAGCTTCGTGGCCTCATGACCGCCCCGAATATGCCCATACACTGCGAAAAAGATTGTGTCGAAACCATTTTAGCACCAGAATTGAGAGGAAAATAACACAAATGGGTGTTAGAATAAACACAACTTTGTGGTGATATATGAAGTTTAACACCAAACTATTTGAGCGAATCAAACGTCAGCCAATGTGATGTATATTTCGTCTCCTTTGTTTGAAGTTACATGTTCGTCTCCGTATATTTGTTTTGACTTTGGAGACCCCCGATGTAGTATCCTCTCGTAACTTCGAAGAGTTTGTCCTCCATCCTTTTATCCGCATAAACTAGGCCTTCCTCAAAATATACTGAGATACCACGAAGGTGGTGTATCACACACGAACGCCGTCCGTTCAGTGGCTCTCTTTTCAAAAGGACGTTTCGAGTAATAGCTGTACTGCTCACATCTACATGCAGGGCTGGCAATCTTAATAAATTAATATTCTATCAATGCTTTCCAATCTCTTATGCCGCTATATAGAACCTCACTTATTTCAGTTGAACTTGGTGCTCCGAGAGCCCATGAATTAACAGCCTTATAACATCACGGCCGTATTTGGACTAATCCTCTTGCCCAAAGACCACATATCTATCTCGGATTATGTCGACACAATGACTGGACAGCGGCAAAATCAAAATGTATCCCAACTGAGTTCTTCTGATTCGGCTGAGCCAATCAAAATTACGCCACCATTAATGTCTGCTTCAAAGCACTATGAATAGTTCTCAGGACTGGTTGTCGCTCGAGTTACTGCAAGCCGGTTAGATCCCACAAGCCAAATATCCAAATGGTGGAACAGATGGGATTTAATGTTAATTAGATTGGCAGAGCTGGTTACCTGCATAGAATCTAATATCGGCATACCAGTCAGAAGAATGTTATCGGCTTTACGAAAGCTTACTATGCCAAATCATCATGAATATACAAATATAACTGTCCATTTTAATTAGTCGTCTACTTTGGAGCCTGTCAAAAATCAATTGTTATCTGCATAAATTTACTTTCTTTGCAGTGAGTAAAAAATTGACCTTCACAGACTGACCATCATTACTCCGTGATATTGATAATATATTACGCTTGAAATAAATTTGAAATTTTCTGCATATGAACTATGTACTATAGTTTGGTGCACCGGGGTTCATTACATAGAAAGACGTCATATTGTATTCGTGTTCCAGTTGACAAAGATTGATACTCTATAAAGTAATAACAGGTGGCTCCTGGGTGTGCCGTTTATATCCCTTGTGCAGTAAAATTGCCGAATGATAAACCGCACACACATCTTTGACCTTTGTGTCCGTGGAAACGAACACAGTAGGGTATCTCCCTATGTAATTAAGCCCTGGTACATGAAACTACAGCAGTGGAGTTTTATTTATGGAGAGAATTACAAAGTTATTTCAGGCGTGAAACATCATCAATATCAGAGAGTAATGGTAGTCATTTTGTAGAGTTCGGTTTGTTATATACGCTGCAAAAAAAAACCGGGTAACTTTTGCAGAGTTAGCTACGGTATTGATTTTCGAGACGCTCCAAAGTAGACGACCAATTAAAATGGACAAACTTTAACACACAATTTTACTCATTATTTGGCAATCTAAACTATACACAGTTAAATAATAAATTTTACATAAAATCCAACTGACGAAACGCGAAGTAAACAAGAGCTGTACAAGTAATGTCACTGACCACAGCGTGCTGAAATTATATGTATCATATTGACGTACAATAAAACAATCATTTCCTAGCAGAAGTAGCAATAGTATGGAAAGGTGACATGGAAAAATCATCTAAGTTTCGAACTAACTATATAGGTTTATTGTAATGATTATGCACATGCATAATGAGAAAACGACACTAATGTATAAAACGTTATGGAAAACTCCAACGATCAAGTTCAATATCAAGAGAAGAAAGTACCGAATATTTAGATTGAAGTTTTGTTTTCCATATTGTTTTTTATTTTTTCGAAATATTCAAAAGTTCAAAATGACGTTTCCTCGTCCTCAGAGTTGAGTGGACCGACCTGTAGAGCCCACTCGGGTGCATCATCTGCAGGCATTCTGGAGCTGCGCTCGCCCACTTTTCGGTCGCAATACGGTGCCCCTCCCCGGAGTTTGGCTGCAACCTTCCTCGCGCGCTTATCTAAAGCTGCATATGGTGCATATTATAGACCCAGACATACATGAATGGGGCATATTGTAGACCTACTTGTAATGGCATTCATCGGCAATATGTGAAGGAATTGTTTTTATGACAAAATATATAATCTATGTATGTATTAGCAGTGTACAATTGTGTGCTGTCCTAAGTGTTTTATGTGGTCAGTGACATTACTTGTACAGCTCTTGTTTACTTCGCGTTTCGTCAGTTGGATTTTATGTAAAATTTATTATTTAACTGTGTATAGTTTAGATTGCCAAATAATGAGTAAAACTGTGTGTTAAAGTTTGTCCGTTTTAATTAGTCGTCTACTTTGGAGCGTCTCGAAAATCAATACCTTAGCTAACTCTGCAAGAATTACCCGTTTTTTTTTTTGCAGCGTATATAACAAATCGAACTCTACAAAATGACTACCATTACTCTCTGATATTGATGATGTTTCTCTCCATAAATAAAACTCCACTGCTGTAGTTTCATGTACCAGGGCTTAATTACATAGGCAGATACCCTACTGTGTTCGTTTTCACGGACACAAAGGTCAAAGGGATATAAACGGCACACCCAGGAGCCACCTGTTATTACTTTATAGGGTATCAATCTTTGTCAACTGGAACACGAATACAATATGACGTCTTTCTATGTAATGAACCTCGGTGCATCAAACTATAGTACATAGTTCATATGCAGAAAATATCAAATTTATTTCAAGCGTAATATATTATCAATATCACGGAGTAATGATGGTCAGTCTGTGAAGGTCAATTTTTTACTCACTGCACAGAAAGTAAATTTATGCAGATAACAATTGATTTTTGACAGGCTCCATTGTAGACGACTAATTAAAATCGACAGTTATATTTGTATATTCATGATGATTTGGCATGGTAAGCTTTCGTAAAGCCGATAACATTCTTCTGACTGGTATGCCGATATTAGATTCT
>JAVTVY010038855.1:0-167197 GCA_036873755.1 Hanleya hanleyi
GCGGTGGAAACCTTTGCGCGCCGGGGTCAAAGGTCAGTTCCGGTCACGTGAACGGAAGCGGAAGTGACCTCCGGAGCTCCGGAGCTCCGGAGCTCGGAGTTCTCTTGTAGCAACGCCCGTCAACGCCCGGTGGTGGCGTCGGAGCTCCGGAGCTCCGAGTTCCATGAGCTCCGGAGCTCCAAGACTTGTTGTTGTTGTTGTTCCCTCATGTGTCATCCTTGTTGTTGTTGTTTTCTCTCTCTCTCTCTCCGGTCTATGTTGTTGTTTTCTCTCTCTCTCCGGTCTATATCATGGCGTCAAAACGTCTAGCAGGACCCATACAAGGACCAGTTTTCGACACTAGGTGACCACATCCCGACGGAATGGCCAGTTTTCGACACCGGATATGCCGCCATCTTGAACATACGTGCCGCCATCTTGGATATGGCCCATAATGCACCGGGTCAAAATACTCGCTTCTGATTGGCTGAGAGCTCTGTGACGGATTTGAAATACTCAATTCTGATTGGACGAGAGCTCCGCATTGCGTCTGCGCATGCGCAGAATGATATTCCTACCGCACCATCTCGACCCCAAATACCTTCATGTACTGCCCGAAATGGCCACTTTCGCTACTACTCGTACCGATGACGTCACCGATGACGTCATAGATGACGCGAACATCCCTCAAATCGGAATGTACACCCCGAGAACTACAAGATGACACCTTCCAGGACGCATTCGAACCGTGAACAGCCCATCTCGACCCCAAATACCTTCATGTACTGCCCGAAAATGTCCACTTTCGCTACTACTCGTACCGATGACGTCACCGATGACGTCACAGATGACGCGGACATCCCTTAAATCGGAATGTACACCCCGAGAACTACAAGATGACACCTTCCAGGACGCATTCGAACCGTGAATAGCCCATCTCGATCCCAAATACCTTCATGTACTGCCCGAAAATGTCCACTTTCGCTACTACTCGTACCGATGACGTCACCGATGACGTCACAGATGACGCGGACATCCCACACACCCATAGCGATTCCCCCAGCGTGGATGTGCTGTGATGGAGGGGCTAATAAAAAGGATTGACCTGTAATCTTTGCTGTTTGTTGTTGTTGCTCTCTTTTTGGACTAACCAATCAGAATAGTACTTATCACGGACTACATACGTAGAGCTACGTGTAGACGCGCATGTGTAACATGGTCTAACACGTCCCTCTGGATCTCACAAGCCCATCCCTATGGTTGCAGAGCCATGACGGAGACCCATCCCTATGCGACTCGCATTTTACAGCATGCGACCGTGGTTAATTCACTCACGGGTTACCGAGCAGTAGTTCGGTGCAGGACATGAGAGCTTCTGGACCTGGGCCTGATAGAAGTCCGGGATGGTAGTACATTCGTGAACATCCGGGCACTTTTACATCCGGGACTTTTACATCCGGGTACATCCGGGTTCTTGTACATCCCTGACTGTAGAACATCCGGGTACTCCTATGTTGGCCTATAAGAGCCGAAAGTTTTACGGCATTCATCATTTCCAGATCCACAGCCGATATGTTCTCTTGCACAACTTGCTCGAAGCGCTTTCATCGCTTGGACAGTTTGCGTTGTCACACACGTGCATGCCACGAAGTACCCATGCATACATGTGCGGATTGTGATATAGCCTTTAAGCATCCCAGTCAATTGAGTCGTCACCGAAATGTTATACACGGATCACGCTCGCCACTCTCGAGACCAGATATTTCAATTTCTATCGGAATGCATCTGAGAATAGAAGAACCCATGGAGGTCGATTCGCCGCGGATTGAAGAGCCGATGGAGATTGATCTCAGTGTTGAATGAGAGAAGTAAGAGCTTCGAGCTTCAGTATCATGGATTGCCCGAAGACGTTTAGGTTACACTGAACGAAGATTGAACTTTCTGAAATGATGGCTTCTGATTGGTCGATAGGCCGGTCACCTCCCCTCTAACTTCCGAAGAGTCACGGACGTCACCGAAAAGATACGGAGATGACCGAAGAGACACGGAGGTTGCCGAAAAGACACGAAGGTCACTGAAAAACGTATAAAAGTGGCAATTTTTTTACGGTGTTCATGATTTCCAGATCCACAGCCGATATGTTCTCTTGCACAACTTGCCAGAAGCTGTTTACTCGCCCAGAAGACTTGCGACGACACGAGTCCTCCATCCACACTGGTACACTATATTCTTGTATAACCTGCGCACGGTCATTTAATCGGGAAGATGCTTTACTGCGCCACGAACGCTCACTCCACAAGGGTGCGAAGGAACAATGTTATGAATGTGGTCAACTCTTCAAACGACGCAGTCAGTTAAGACGGCATCAGCGTTTGATTCATGTCCCGTCTCTACGATTTGGGCGACAACTTCCTACTGAAGAGGAGCCGCAAAAGGTCAGACCCAGTGAAGATAAGCCCGGGGAGACGAACGCCACGGGTGATGCGATGACGGAGAGCCCGCCTGTACCCACAGTTCAGAAGAGCCTGGATTTCCAGCCGGACTCCACCGTTACGGTTTCGAGTCATACGCCTGACAACATCGAACCTTTTCTGGAAGATGCGGTGGATGTTCCCAGCGATCTCTTACCCGAAGATCATCCAGTGCGTGAGATGTATCGACGCCATTGGTACATGATCCGACACTGTTTTCATCGGCATCGCCCGATATTGGACTTGTATAATTTCCGGTTGGAAGAAAACATCCGTCTACGTAGCTACGTGGAAGCCATCTTCAACGACCAAGATACAGCCTTCAAGTTAAATCTCACTTTTGGATACATTCTTCGCCATAAAGAGACAGACCAGCTCCGTTACTTTTATCCCAGCAATAATACCCGGGTGTTTGACCAGCCTTTCACCATTATCCATCGTGCGTCACTGGAGACGATGCTGAAGGAACTGGACAGCGTGGATAGTTTGGAATGGGTACGACAACAACGACAAAACACAAAATGGCAAGTGGAGAGGGTGACCAATGTTACGTTCTTCGTGGTTAAACTGACCACCATCCCCATCGGATGAAAGTATTCACCCATGCACTGATAGATACTCAGAATGCACAAACAACTATCTGAGTATATGTGGCCTCAACGGTATCCTGGCCTGCCCGATGACGATTAGAACAAACGGTTCAGAGCGAACATGGCCGAAGATGGAACTTTCTGAAATGGCGACTTCTGATTGGACAAGAGTAGCCGAGAATACATCTAACGGACAGGAACGAATATGACAGATACAAATGGTGGCATCTGATTGGACAAGAATCTTCTTGAATTGTAATTATACCCAACGCGGCTCCCCCAGCGTGGGTATGATGTAACATTGGGGAGAATAAACTATATGAAAAAACTTCTTGTTGTTGTTGTTCTCTCATGTGTCATCCTTGTTGTTGTTGTTGCTGTTGTTGTTCTCTCTCCGGTCTATATCATGGCGTTATGTTAGAGTGTTAAGGTGTAACGACGGGCGTTGACGGGCGTCACTGCATTTCGAAGAATTAGTGACAATTCCATGGAATATCAGAGCTTCTGAGCTATTTCACCAGGGCGTTGAAGCATTCAGAATGGCGTTGGTGGGCGTTGCTACAAGATGACACCTCACACGACGCATTCGCACCGCGGATGGTCCATGTCTACACCAAGTAACAACCTTCACTGCTAAAAAACGCCCACTTTCGCTACTACTCGTACTGATGACGTCACCAATGACGTCACAGATGCTGTGGCTATCCCTCAAATTGGGGTCTACACCCCGAGAGCTACAACATGACACCGCCCATGACGCATTAGGACCAAGGATGGTCCATCTCTACGCCAAATACCATCCTTCACTGCCCCAAAATGCTCACTTTCACTACTACTCCTACTGATGACGTCACCAATGACGTCACAGATGCTGTGGACAGCCCTCAAATCGAGGTCTGCACGCCGAAAACTACAAGATGACACCCCACACGACGCATTCGGACTGAGGATGAAGCATCCCTACCCCAAATACCTTCCTCCACTGCCCCAAAATGCACACTTTCGCTACTACTCGTACTGATGACGTCACCAATGACGTCACAGATGCTGTGAACAGCCCCAAATCGGGGTCTATACCCCGAGAGCTACAAAATGACACCTTCCAGGACGCATTCGGACCGTGAATAGTCCATCTCTACCCCAAACACACACCCACATACCCCAAAAATGCCTGTTTTCTCTACTACGGCCAGGCTGCGCATGCGCAGATTGACGCGACTTGCACTTAAAAACACGCCATCCTGACTCTAACCCACACAAGCTTCACTTTGACACCTTCCACGACCCATTCGAACCGTGAATAGTCCATCTCTAACCCAAACACACACCCACATACCCCCCAAAATGCCTGGTTTCTATATTACGGGCTAGACTGCGCATGCGCAGACTATTGAACACGGACGAACCATTAGTGTAGTCAAGTGCTCCTCCACGAGAGCTTCAAAATAAGACCTCACTCGACCCCATTGGACCACCATGGACTGACCTAGACTCCAACATGTCCACCCCGTATGGCCCTATACACCCATAGCCATGCAGTATAGGCCTATGGGCCTACCCAGGCCTTGGTGACTTTTTCAAAAATTTCACCGATTCGCTCCGCAACACTTCCTATCATGTTCTACATGACGAGACGTGAAAAACGAGACCCCACAACCCTACCGCAAATGTATAGAAGTGGGTTTCCCAGTAGGATAAACATTGAACCTATAACCCCAGTATGGGAATATATATTTATATATATATGTCTATATGGGGCTATATCGTACTTTTTCAAAAATTTCACCGATTCGTGCCGGGACACTTCCTATAATGTTTGTCTTGACGAGACTAAGAAAACGAGACCCCACAACCCTACCGCAAATGTATAGAAGTACGTTTTCCAGGGGGACAAACATTGATCCTATACCCCAGTATGGGCCTATATGGGGCTCGGTGACTTTTTTCAAAAATTTCACCGTTTCGCTCCGGGACACTTCTTATCATGTTTGTCTTGACGAGACT
Source organism: Hanleya hanleyi (assembly GCA_036873755.1). Lineage (NCBI taxonomy): Eukaryota > Metazoa > Mollusca > Polyplacophora > Lepidopleurida > Hanleyidae > Hanleya > Hanleya hanleyi. Next base: position 5,045 of record JAVTVY010038855.1, read on the forward strand.
AAGAAAACGCGACCCCACAACCTATACCGCAAATGTTGAGAAGTAGGTTTCCCAGGATGGTCCTATACCTCCCATACCCCATATAGGCATTTTCCCGTAATTTAGAATAAAGTCCGTGTTCCGTATTTTTTCAGGAAATTTTTTACATACACCCACCCTGGAACTAGGGGGAGATAACTCTATTGATAGGCAAGCCTCATTAAGCCCGGCGACCTATATACCCCCCATACCCCATATAGGCATTTTCCCAGGTTTTTCGATAAAGTCCGTGTTCCGTATTTTTTTTTTTCAGGAAAAATTTGACATGCACCCACCCCATTGCCTGAATGCCCCTTCACCTAGGCTTCACTTTGATACCTCACTCGATCCCATTGGCCCATTAGTAGCTCCCCTAGCTGCAAAACGTCTATTTTCATACCCTTGGGCCACCGCGCATGCGCAGAAGGCCGATATTTCAATCCCACACCCAGCCCATTAGATGCCCCTTCACCTAAGCTTCACTTTGATACCTCACTCGACCCAATCGGACCATTTTATCTAGGGACTACTTTTTCTTCGCGGAAGCTTTTTCCCGAGACCGAATCACCACCAAAATTGCTGCCAGACCGCATCACCGCGGATGAATACATGGAACTATTTTTGACCTGGAAAAATTGGAACTCTCCTGTGCTGGAGGTAGCTTTTTGGTCAATTTGAAATACTCGCTTCTGATTGGACGAGAGCCGCCACGTGACCGCCACAAATTTGCATAAATAATACCCAATCGGTGTTTTATATACTACTCATGCATGTAGGTAGTTGACTTCACACGAATAACCATGCAAGTAACGAGTTTGGATCCATATTAATTTGATATGATTTCATTTTCTCGATGTTATTACATTCATGTTTAGTTTATTGGCGAGGAATCAAATTATTGATAATTGTGTCAATGTTTGGCGCAATTCACACCAACAAGAGTACGTCACAGAGGTCAAGGTATAGTGGAAAATTAAAACCTCGATCTGACATCAATGGGAATGAGTAAAAGATGAGGATTTTCTTTTGAAAAAAAAAAATGTATTCGAAAAGGAACTTATTTTATTAACTTTCATTTAACTCTTTGAAAATATACATATATTCATCTATACCATCCATTATCCCACCAGCCAGGCAAATGCGCTTGTGCTTGAGTCTGATGATCCGAGATAATGTGATAACAGAACTGTTTTATGATCCATGCTCACATTCAGAGATATAATAAAAGTTCCTTCACAACCTGTCTAATGCCATCTTCAAACGTTCATAAATCATTAGTTATACGCGACTACAATTCTGAATCCTAAAATTATATCAATTCACTTCTTGTAAAATCTTGCTCTCGTTTTCCAGGAACTAAACTCCTAAATGTTCATTTCTATTTCAAACAATGGCTTTTTCATTCTGTTCTCCAACTTTCACTTTCAGCATTTCGACCCTTTTCTACAGTACTGGTTAATCATCTTCCTGCTTTTCTCCAGTATTGCTTCAATATTCTGGTGTAGATCTTTCTCATTCGACCTATAGTTTCTGTACTGTGTCCTAAAGTTCCTGCTTTGTTTTTCCTCATCAATCATTCTGTATTTCATTTCCACCAATTTTTCAAACTGCTGGCTGATTGCCGAGTTTCTTATTCACTGTAAAAAAATTATTGTAAATTTTACAGTAAGATGTTACTGTAATTATTACAGTAACTTACTGGCAGCAAAGGTGCCAGTAACTTACTGTAATAGTGCAATAATATATTGTTACTGTAAACTTCTTATATGACTTCAGACAGATATTTCTGAAAAAAGAAAACCACGAAGAAACAGAAAGGAAGGATATTCCTTTCTTATCATGGGTTTTCCTGACAATATGACAAGTTATTGTCTCTTTGTCAAGGAGATAAACTTATAACTATATTGAAGACGGAATGTACTACCACTGTACATACATATATGAAGGTGCTGAAACTAGTGTTCGACATTTCCTTATATTATATCATACGACCAACACCAACATACATGATTTTAGATACACCAGAGAGCTATTCACGTCAGTTTCACTCATTTAAATGGGCACCATTATCAGATTAAATAAATCACACAAGAAAAACAGTCAGAAACAGTCACTTTTTAAATCCGATAAGAGTTAAGCCCCTTTGAACCAAACTGGCACTGATTTATTAAATTAATATATATGATATGATGATTTTGGATATATGTTCGCCCACTCGTATTACACTGTGAAAGTTATTATCGTTGTATTATTAACCCTTGTACAGTTTACTTTAAAATAATGGGCACCATGATGTCAAAGTGGCTTTACCTTCCAGGAAGCCATATTTCCGCCTATTTTCGGGCCCCGTCGATTTACGAATTAAAATGCCCATTTAAACCAGGAAATCTGAAATCTGAATGGGCTAAAACTTTTTATCGCAATATGATGAGCTATGAAGTCAGAAATTTTCTGTCTACTCCGTTTCTAGGCGATGATAAGAATTAACTGGGGAAGGAGAAAGGGGGGGGGGGGGGGTGATGAAGACCAGAGGGGATCCGCCTCTCCCCAGATCAGGTAGGCTAAACCATATGTGGCCTTGGGGGATCTCTCGTGCTCCGAAATGAAGCATACTATAGAGAGCCGAAACTTTGCGACTTTGTAACTTTGTTTCCTTCAAAATTATGGAGTTTCCATAACATTGAATTTTACAAACTTGCTGTGAAACAACGTGGCGATCAGTATAATTCGTATACTAGATATTTTGAATGTCTACGAGTTCACATAGACGCATGTTGTTGATCATGCATCCTTATCCCAGAAACAGACAAAGAATAATGAATTGGTGAACACTTAATTTGCATTAGTATATTCTGTACTTATATTTCACAATATTTCACAATCAAAGCAATACAAAATGTATTTCTTTTAAAGATGCATGAACTTGCTGTATATGAAACAGTACGGCGAATTACTTTAATTTTCTTCGAATAAAATATTGTTCTGTATGCTGTAAATTGTATTCTGCAGTAAAGTAAAATAAAGCAATAAGTTATGTGTTAAGTGTACTGTATTTTATACTCATGCCAATAAATACTGTATTTAAAAAAATATATGCAGTAACTTACTGTATACAATGTAATACAGTAAACTATTGCCTGTATTACAGTATTATACTGTAATTATGTTTTGCAGTAAGTTACTGTGAAAGAAAGCAGTAACTTACTGCACATTTACAGTAAAAAATTACAGTGTTCACTTCAGTTGCTTATTCATATTCCTTTTTGTCGCGGTCAACTGGTCATGAATAACATCTAACTGCACGTTTACTTCGCCAATCGTCTTATAGTTTCTAGTACCGTATGTTTATTTCAGAACTGCTTGCTCCAGACTTCTGTTCTGTTCCTCTTGTTCCTCCATAGTCTTGGTTGACTTAGCAAGTGTCAGATCCGACAGTCAATATTCAGCCATCGTCCATATTAGAATTTCCACATCAATAATCGAAAAAACTATTTTGTTTGACAATTATAGCACCGAATGTACTTTGAAAGAAATAGGTAAAACTGCATTTTCGCACTTCGTAAATCTAATGTTCATATACACTCCTATTTGACAAGGGGTATGTGGGTGCCGTCCAGGACGCCATCATGTTTATACCATGAATAGTATGCTCCCCTGAAGAATGGAAAACTGCTCAATATCTTAACCACGGCTATTAATATTAATATGAATCTACCAGAAGATGATGGAATATTAATTATCATTTTGTATAAATGTTAATTCTGATATACCATTTCTTCCATGCATTAATTACTAATCAGGGTCGATTACTCGCCAACAATGATTACTTTTGCACTGTAAATGTTTAATATATAACTTAGTAAATAATAAATCTATTTATATTAATATAGTAGGCATAGTGGCCCAGAAAACGTCGCATCGATTGTGTTCTCCAATTAAAGGAAATATTGGTCACAAACTTCAAGCAGTCAGATAAAAACAATATCGTACCAGTGACACTATTTCATGATGCTAGAATTAAGTTGTTTTATGTTGATTCGAAATTGAAACAGTGGTAGAATACACAGCAGCAAGTGATACAACAGCAATGTTAAATGACAACAAAGGCTCATGTTCAGAGGCTTGATCCAGGCACGACGGAAGCAATTGGTGATTGGAGGGGCCACGATCACAGCACCAGTATAGGTGAGAGGTCCAGGGGCCGCCTAGACCCGGAAGTTCCAGCGGTTTTAGATAGCCGAAATCGTTTTGTAGGCGGTAATAAAACAAAAACTCTTCGCCTGTGTAAAGTCAATTTGTTTTACCAGTTTTGTTGTTTCTCACCACATTGTTTTTATTCGCCATCATCGCTATATAGCTGAAATATTGCTGAATGCGACGTTAAACCCTAATTCTCTCTCTCTCTCTCCTTATTCGCCATCAAACCAATGATCGATGTTCGAAAGCATAAATAATTTAAATATGTAATTTCAATGGAAATGTTCATTAAGCATTCACCATGTCACTAACACCGGTTTGTTGTACTTGTTCAGCACAGAGTTCAGGGGTTTTTTTTGGTTTTTTTTTGCTGAAAATATTGGTGGTGGGGGGGAGGCATCCCCCCCCATTCCGCCGTCCCTGTGACATGGAACAAAAGTTTACAAAAAAAAAAGACCAGAAAATTAGACTGAATTCAGACTCATTTCTTCCTTGGTAAATCCAAGTATGGCACTAAACTTACGTTGAAACAGTGGAATCAGTCAATAGGCCTATACTTTTCACTTTGAAGCACATGTTATTATATTTCTTTCGTCCTGGAAACTGATTGATATATTGTCTGCCGCTCGTTTTCTTAATATTTATTTTTGTACTTCGAAAAATTTCTGAAACTTCAGTATATTCTGTGAACTAGGCATAATATCTAAAAATCAGACACCGTTTTTTTTAAAAAAATTTTTAGGCCCTATGCTATCTGTATTTTCCTAATGTTAATCTTATGGCAGCGGTAGGCCTACCCAAGCTAACGAGCGGGAACGCATTGCTGTCTGTGACAATGATTTCAGTCTTTTTTTTATAGATTTTATGGAAATTGCAAGGAGATCATGGATATCCTGTGAGTACTTGCCTATTATTTTAAATCAGAAAGTGCACGTTATCACGTTGGTGTAGAGTGACCTTGACATGTGAACTGTACTATAGACCACGTGGTGTTCAAAGTTCATGCTCGCTGCAACAAACCTGCTTGTTTTGACGACGATGGTCGAAAGTGCTCTTTTCGGAAATTAAAGACACAGTCTATCATGGGTGAAATCAGGTACAGTCAAGTACCCATTTCACTCGAAAATAACTGAATTTTTCGAATCTGTATCATTCGTTTCTCTGGAAGGGAATTGCATGGGTCCAAATTGCGCCAAGTTGCCGTTCAAAGTGTTTTTCTCACAATTTTTGCCATCAAAAAAACGTTTATTTCGTTAATATTCTATATACAAACTTCAATCAAACGGATGTCATGAATATGGGATATGTTGTTTATAAATTCAGTCATTATACATGTCTGTCATACAGAACAGCGACGGTGCCCAGCGATATTTTCAATCTATAAAATCCGTCATGTTCAAACTTTCACTTGAATGCGCGCTGCAACAAACCTGCGTGACACTGTCGTTTTCGAAATGTGGTGCCAGTTTTCGATTGAAAAGCCGGCTCGGTTTTCCAGATGGATAAGCATAGTAAGTTACCTATTTTTCTTCGTACATACTTCCGTGATTCACAGCTATTTGTGCAAATTTATACAACTCGATTTTATTGATTTACAGCGTAAAATCCAACGTTTTTGTGTGTTTTTTTCGAAAATTTCAGTCAAATGCGGATATTTTCTTTAAAATCCAGTTTAAAAATTTGCACATTCGGTTTCAGTCTATTTGGGACCTACTGATTCTGATTATAGCAACATTTCATGTCTGCCTGTAAGTTCTGGCAGCCGGGTTTTATGATATACATGTATTTCATGTCCGATTTCGCGAAAATCACAAAAATCCATGTGCCATCGTGGCGAGCCCTGTTTTCGCCTCGACCTTCCGAGATTAAATCGTCCATTTCAGAATCAATAACCCTTACATTTTCTCTAAACTTCGCACATAAAAAAACGAATGAATAAGCTTTATATTGATATAATTATTGTGTGCTTTTTATATCACAAACACTGCAAACTTCGCCTTTGTATTGCACTGACTGTGTGAAATGTCGTCGTTCGCGGCATGTCCCCTGCTTAAGTCACGTGACGTAAACACCCTACCAAGGGTGCCTGCAGGCAGTGGCATGCAGGTGAAGATTGTTTTTATGATTGTTCATACTCTCAAACTCAATGGATCCGGGGAGCGGGCTTTTCAATCGTGACATACGATGAAGCTGACATAATTCAATATAACCATTATCATTCTGACACATACGATCAGCTCGACATAATCCTGATATTTCACACTGCATGAATGAATTTATTGATCTCGCAACTTTTGCACGACAACCCCCAGAAGCCCACGGGGCCATGTAATTTACCACTGAGCTTAGTGATTTTAAAATATGTATATAAAACACAAAATTAGCAATTGTGAAGGAATCATTGAATGATGGTCAGGATAGTATCGTGGCAGATTTACTGACGGGTTGGCACCACATTGAATGGTGCGATAAAGTATTTCAGTACGGGTCACATACCAAGGATCACAGTGCTATTTTGGACTGGAGATATTTTGAACACTTCATGCCGTTACATACACGGCGTGGATACAATTTTTAAAAGTTTTAAAAAAAAGTTAAAACCCATCAGTGATCAAAACTTCAGTTATATGGACAATTTTTACCCCTAATTTTAGTGGTGAATTAAATTTCCAGAGGGCACCAAATGTGTATAAAATACATGATTGAAATGCATTTGCAACAAGCGTGCACGAAGTGTCGACACTTCCTTATGGCCAGCCGTTTTGGTATTTATTCGTTTAATTTAATTCTTTTTCCGATATCAAAAATACTTTTCTTTTGTATTAAAAATTCTGTTTTATATAATTCGTTTTACTAGTTTTTTTTATATAAAAAAATCTTGTTTTGATGAAGCTTTATTTTCGATATAAAAAAAAAAAATTGATGCATTTTTTTTTATATCAAAAATAAACTATAATAAATACCAAAACGGCGCACATTTAATTTTGATATAAAAAAATATCAAAATAAAGAAGTTATCCACAGATTTGGCGCCTTGGGGATACTTGAAATATCCTCTGATCTTTCGGGATAAGAATTATTTCAAATACATGCTCAAATGTCAGGGAAATAAACAGTAATCATATACTTTAAGTTCATGACTGATCTAATCAATTGCATCTGCACTTGAAAAAATAACGTCATTTGATTTTGAAGCGTCACTCTCACTGGTTTTGCCCACATTTTCTGTTTATCTCGCAATGTTCTGAACCCGCAGATGGAAGCATCTATAAAAAAAAAGAGAGTCGAAGATCAGTTTTGAGTACCAGATATCTGATTAATTTTATTAAAATTATTTACACGTTTGTCATTACAGGTGTGTTACCAGAGACGTTGTCGCAGGAGACATATCAGATGTTCATGGTATTTAAAGTCTTCTATTGAACCAGAAAGGGTCCCTTAACAATTCCACAATGAAGGGGAATATAGGATCTTCAACGGAGGACGGGTCAGGTGTCTCACAGTTAATTAAGAGGTTTAATTGTGGCTGAGTGGATCTTCAACCGGACCAGACCAGGTGCCCTGGGTCATGTGATATTAAGATCTTCAACCAACCCCCAACTAGTTTGAAGTGTGAGCATTAAAACTGACCCAGAGAAAGAAGCTACAACCAAACCAGACATGTACCCAACGCGATCCAGACTGCAGTGTGAGCGCGTCATATCACTGGACGTGAACCCAGCGGTACTCTAGAATATCGAGACATCGCCATTCATATAATGGTTCTTGTTCTGTTAAAATCCGTCTTGGATGAAAATTTACAGATTGCGTATTATTTTAGAATGACTGAGACCAGCTTCCCTTCACTGGACATGGATGTTTCATGAAATACACTTCGTGAAATCTGAAGGAGTTCACAGCATCCTTCAGCAAGAAATTCTGCTGAACTCTTTAGGCTGTATCTTATTTCCAAAATCCATATGTTTCTTTTGAGAAAAGTTTCTCTGATTTCTAAAGTAATCTCTAGTTTATGCCGTCAGTTACGGCCTTACTTTCCACGATTCAAGAGATATTTATCCTTCTTCAAAAGATTTACACATCAGACACGTTGAGAACAGATTTGCACCAAAAGACGTCTGCACCAACAATTCGAGCGTAACTTTGGCGTAACCAAATCTAACGGTTATACGCAACCTGTCCAGGCTAGTTTTACACAATTAAATTTTCGTTATATGTACCATTGGTAATTTATTAATGGATTTATTTATAGCAGTCTCTTGTCATAATGTGAAATTTGCATAATATTTCATATTCATTCAGCTAAGTCACTCGCGAAAGTTACATTAGTTTCGCTTTCTCAGCTTTCGGGTTATCGCTACTTTTCGTATGGAGGAAGTCACACGATGTATACTAACATTTAAAAAGAATATTCAGATGATTTGAAAATGATGATTATTTTCCCTAAAACTGCTATCAACAACTAAAATTTCAGTAGCAGACCAAAAGATGGCTCGATTCATACAAAAGAATCACTTTACCAATGTCAGCTTATATTGCATTGATCAGAGTAGGCAATTCAAATGTACAAGTATTTAGCCCCCTGCTTCTAATGAGAACCTTGTTAATATACGTGATGTTAAAAGCAGTACTTTGATATCAGACTGTTACAGGTAATTTCCTAGTTCCGAATCTTTCCCAGATCCGGGTCAGTCCAGATTCACGGCTGCATTTGTTTGTGATATATGGCGTTAAAAATACCAAACTTGCATGGCTGAAAAATATAATTAATTGTCTTCCTGTAACCAAGTTCAGCATCAGCCAGACCTTCGTTTGAAGAGAGAAAACTGACGGCGATTTGCGCTCTGTTTCTATATGTGATATATGTTTGTCGACCTAATCCATGGAAACTAGGAGGAGATGGTTGACGTTTTCTGTATCAAAATAGCGTAAAATTATTAAATAAACTATCACTTAAAATACAAGTCGATCCCGTTCTTAGAATTCGTTTTATTCGACGGGAAGTAAGTTCGTGTCCTTTACCTATTTCCGAATCACATGTTGGCGCCATGTTAAAGGATGCAGAATTCGAACGCAGTTACGTCCCTTGGTGATTTGAAAAAGTGGAAGCGCGATCCTATGCTCCAATCTTCGGGATTTAAATTTGATATGTTGAAGATGATAAGATTGTGTTATCTTTGCATGGATTTATATATGAATACCGTAGTCCTCTTCCCAGTGAGTTTAGGCAAGTAAATTGCTATTGGGACATATTTAGACCTTAGGAAAACGATCCGATTCGAAAGTGGAAGTTTAACCCTGAACTGGGTAATGAACGTCACGAATAAGCCGACCATTTATCGCTATATTTACAAATCATCTAGAAAAACTTATATTGTCATATTATTCAGCAGATATTAAAGCATATATTTCAAACTTGTAGTTAGATTTAGGGTATAAACTGTGGCCAGTAGCAGGTGCCGACTGTTTAGTGGTTCGGAACTGGGTGATACACTGTAGTAGGCTTTACCGTCGACTTGTTCGCAAGAGAAGGATATGGACACCCCTTATAATATATTATGCAACATTTAAAACACGCCTTGTGTTGGACCAGATTAATTTTCTGTAATAAAAACAGTAAACTCAATACCAGGATCTTACTATTTCATTCTTATACTATTCTGCTTCTTTCGGAATGACAAAAGATATCAGAATCATTAAATCATATCCGGTTTGCATGTCGGACGTTTGAAGAAGATACCAATTGTCGCTCTGAAGTTTTGGATATTTCTTAGAAATAACATGCATCGACATGGTACAGTATGATGATCGTTGGATCAGCGAGGGTATACGTCGACTGACATTTGATTCTGCTTACTTCAACTTGGAATGGGTTGACTTGAATCAGCACCGAGCATCACGACGGTTGATTCTAGAATCGAGCGTCGAGGCAACTGATTCTGAAATCCAGGAATCATGCACGTAGAACTGGGACGGTTGATTCTGGAATCAAGCGTCACGACGACTGATTCCAGAATCAAGCGTCGTGGACTTCGAAGGCTGAAATCGGAATTCAGAACCGAGTCGGCAGGGAGTTGTACATTTATTCAGAAATAGATATATCAGAATTAAGACGAAGTTTAGATGGTCTTTTACAAGAATACAGAATCAAGGAATTAATTTCCGGGGATAATCCCATCCACAGAACATATGGTTTTGTATATCTGAATTACCAGCCAATGAGCATCATCGGCCGTGAAAAAATAGTTTGGACCGTGTTATAGTCAATATATAGAATACGCCCCACCGTTTGATCCGCCGACTCTTGTGATGCAACGTCACAACTCGGAAATACCGTATTAATTGGATTTTCGAATCGGACCAAAAAAGGTATCTTGCACAACTAGGCCCCATGTGGGACCTGTGTACCAAATTTCATAAAGATCCATGAAATATTTCCTGAGAATTCACGATAACAATGTTTCAAGGGAAATTCAAGATGGCCACCTGGCAGTCATATTGGATTTTTGAATCGGACCAAAAAAGGTATTTTGCACAACTGGGCCACAAGGGGAATCTGTGTACCAAATTTGAAGAAGATCCATGCGGTACTTCTTGAGAAATCACGATAAAGTTTCATTGGAAAATCCAAGATGGGCGCCTGGTGGCCATATTGGATTTTCGAATCGGATCAGAAAAGGTATGTTGCACAACTAGGCGACAAGGGGAGCCTGTGCACCAAATTTGAGAAAGATCCAGGCAGTACTTTCTGAGAAATCACGATAACAAAGTTTCATGGGGAGATCTAAGATGGCCGCCTGGTGGCCATATTGGATTTTCAATTTGAACCGAAAAAGGTATCTTGCACAACTAGATCATAAGGTGAACCTGTGTACCAAATTTAAGAAAGATCCATGCAGTACTTCCTGAGAAATGACGATAACAAAGTTTCATGGAGAAATCCAAGATGGCTGCCCGGTGGCCATATTGGATTTTCGAATCGGACCAGAAAAGGCATCTTGCACAACTAGACCCCAAGGGGAACCTGTGTACCAAATTTGAGAAAGATCCATGCAGTACTTCCTGAGAAATGACGATAAAGTTTCATGGGGAAATCCAAGATGGCTGCCTGGTGGCCATATTGGTTTTTCAAATCGGACCAGAAAAGATATCTTGCACAACTAGACCCCAAGGCTAACCTGTGTACCAAATTTGAGAAAGATCCATGCAGTAGTTTCTGAGAAATCACGATAACAAGGCAGCGGCAGGTGTCGATTATCCTGAAATTAAACATCGCTTATATAACACGACATTAATTTGTCAACGGACAGTTCAGGTTCCTCAAGAAGTGATGAGGGCGGGGTGGGGGGGGGGGGGGGGAATGAAAGTACTGATGTCGGGCTTCCGCAGTCATGCAGATATAGGCCCATGCACCCTATGATTGCACTGGGGGTTATCGCGGAGCGCACGCGATTTCTGCCCTCATGGCTCTCGGCAAATCAGCATAGTCCGCTTCTAAATGGAGGTTCAGCATGTCACAGCTAAACAAGACGTTTTCCCATGTGGTCTTGTGTAATAATTTAGCATAAAACTTGATAATTCTTTTACAAGATATACTGGATGCTTTCCCCTTCTCTCGCGTATGCAGATTTTGCACACGCGAGAGATGGGAAATGCAACCAGTATATCTGAGATACATGTTACCAACGGCGATCAAAATCGTTACAGACCGAATGCGCATGTGCGCGCGTTTTCCTGCACAGTGCAGTCGGAGTGTGTTACCCCGACTTTTAGGAGGCTACAAACTCTGACATTGAGAGAATGGGGTTCCGTTGATCCATAAACTTGCAAAGCATGAACACCTAGCTCTAACGTCTTCTGCATTGCTATAAAACCTGAAATTCGCGCCTGTCTGTGCAGTAATCTGAGACTTCAGCTGATCAACTACTGGTTCGTATAATCTCACTTTGCCCTATCTTTTAACACAGGGGAATATTTTGAACTGGTGATAACTAACATAATTTATACATATGAATTATTTTCCCAGTATTCAAACAAAGTGTCATCATGCTTAGAATAGTGTATAATTTGGCAAATGTTACGCGAAAATATGCCAGCTGTTGAAAATACTATCCTGGGTTAAAAGATTCGGCAAAGTGAAATTATACGAACCAGTAGCTGATCAGCTGAAGCGCACGCACAGGCTTTTCTTTGTTCTCTCAATAATGTGCAAATGGCGAATTGGTTGTAACATTTGTAATGCGATTTGTAAAAGTGCATGGATCACTGGTAACAGGAGTCTGGTCAACTTCGCTTGTTGAATCTGACAATTCTTTAAATGTTTGCCAATACTTTTCAGGAGTATGTGATCACAAATTGAAATGCCAAATTTCAAGATTTTAATTCTGGTATGTACAGTATACCTGACACATGGTAAATTAAAACAATATATTAAAATCAAAGATTGTCATCTTCAAGATTTTTAACTTCAATATATTCAACTCTCAAGATTTTTCAAGACTCTCAAGACAAACGTGAATTTGACAACAAAAATCTCAATTCAAATAGAGAGAACAGCATGGAATCTAGGAAAAAAATATAATCCGTTGATTCTTCTGGAAGTAAATCACATTAATTGATTTATCAGCAATATTTGGGATTTTAAAACATAGCAGAAAATCTCGCAGAAAAATTCGTAAAAATTATCCGATAAAGAACAACAACAACAACTACAACTCGTGTTTCCCCGCGAAAAGTTATGTCACACCTAGACTGTTTTTTTTTACAGACTTCATATAATCGCCACATTCTCGTCTCGCGAGACTCCCTACTGCGAGAGCGCGCTTTGGTCTCCCGCGGGTAGACACGGCTCTCTTTGAGAATGATAATCGCCAGAGTGGGTATACACGTGATTTTATAAGTTGTGAGGAGCATATGCAATAAAGAATCCTGACCAACGTATCTAAAATTCAGTACGGTCAGCTAGGGTTATAGAACGGCTGCCAGTCCAGTGATCTCGCGTTGGCAATTGAATTGATATAGGCGAGCGGCCGATCCCAGAAAAGGGCCTTATTTTCCGAGTTTAATGCACCCATCCTACACACACCTGGATCATACATCATTTTAAAGCCTATGGTCTCTACTTTTCAGATCTATCTGCAGTACTCTTGAAATGTGGTGCCGTTGCCATGGAAACGAGCTCCAAAAAGTCTTATTAGAGTAACCACTTTCCTCACTATTGAAACACTTGACAATATGGATAACATAGATTCTTGGATACACAGGTTCAAATGATGATCCAAGCGCGAAACTTGACATGGCTAGTCTAATTAGGTCAATTTTTCCAGAAATTAATGTTAGCTAACTGAAATCCAAGATGGCGGCTATTTTCCAAGATGGCCGCCGATGGACATTGCCAATACCCGATTTTATCAGAGAATAATTTTAAGATTGGAATTATTTTGACCTTCACGTATATACTTTTAGACGGAGAGAAGCAGATTCTGGTATCTTTATATACTCTCAGATATATACGTTTTAACATTCTTGAATCTGATGATGTCACTATTGAAGCGTTGTGCCATAGTGTGACCAACTTGAGTTTGCAGTGTGTTATCATTGACTGGAGTTTTGGCATTAGTCATCCAATTTGTCTTGCCCTCCACCCAAATGCCTTTTCTATCCGAATGTGACGTCATCAGCCTCGCAGAGAACAGCCTCAATGCGACCAGATCGGTCCTTTTCCTACCATTTACACTCGCTCTTGATTAATGTTATTGATAAATGTTTTAAAGTGTGGACAATTAGGAGTAGAGTGGGTGACATTCTGTGGACGCTAAAACAGCCTTATAATTTCCATCGGTCTACGCCGTGATTTGTTGACCTGGATGAACACATTTATATCGTTGGTTGCATTCGGTTGCCCTGTTCTGCTCACTGAAAAGGACATCGAACAATCATACACTCGTTTTTTAGAAGGAGAATCTCATCATCATTACTTAGTCCTGGTTCATCTGACAAAGCCGAACCATGACAGTTTCGAATGCAATGTTGGTTATCTTAAGACGTGCAACGTCTTGTACTCTCTACTAAAACTGACCCCAATATCATAAACTATAAAGTCACGGGGAATCATCTCTCATTTTTTTTTCCAGATATAGCGCAGAAAATTTAGTTGGGGGTGGGGGGAGGCCTGGTAGGGTTATTAGCTCAGGTTCATCCTCTAATCATACGAGACATGTTTAACAACTTTCATAAGCATCCAGTGAAACCTGACAAATTCAGTTAACTTTTCAGTACATTTTCTTCAAACAAAAAAACTATAACTGGTAAATTACTAAGTTCAAACCCTCATAATTTGGACAACAATTAATATTGCATCTCATGAATAGCACATTCTCTAATCATAGGAAACATGCGTACCAAGTGGCATAATCATCCAATGATAGCTGCCAATTGTAGCAAACTTTCTATGTACAGGTGTACATGTGCACATTTGCTAAGCAAAAAAACCATATCATTAGATTTTAACATTGGAGCACCCTAGAATCCCTGGGGTGGTGCCATATGACCCTCCGGGTGACAAACCCACAAATATTTTATTTTATTTTATTATTTTTATTTTCTTGTTTTTGTTTTTAGCCCATCATCACTTCAAATCACTTTTCGTCCGTGGTCCGTCGTCCATCCGTCCGTCGTACCGTCCGTCAGTCCGTCCGTAAACAATTCTTGTTACCGTGATTTCTCAGTAACTACCTCATGGATCTTTTTCAAATTTGGTACACAGGTTCCCCTTGGGGTCTAGTTGTGCATGAAACCTTTTCTGGTCCGATTCGAAAATCCAATATGGCCACCAGGCAGCCATCTTGGATTTCCCCATGAAACCTTGTTACCGCGATTTCTCAGGAACTACTGCATGGATCTTTTCAAATTTGGTACACAGGTTCCCCTTGGGGTCTAGTTGTGCAAGAAACCTTTTCTGGTCCGATTCGAAAATCCAATATGGCCACCAGGCAGCCATCTTGGATTTCCCCATGAAACCTTGTTATCGCGTTTTCTCAGGAACTACTGCATGGATCTTTCTCAAATTTGGTACACAGGTCCCACATGGGATCTAGTTGAGCAAGATACCTTTTCTGGTCTGATTCGAAAATCCAATATGGCCACCAGGCAGCCATCTTGGATTTCCCCATGAAACATTGTTATCACGATTTCTCAGGAACTACTGCATGGATCTTTCTCAAATTTGGTACACAGGTTCCCCTTGGAGTCTAGTTGGGCAAGATACCTTTTCTGGTCCGATTCGAAAATCCATTATGGCCACCAGGCAGCCATCTTGGATTTCCCCATGAAACTTAGTTATCGTCATTTCTCAGTACTGCATGGATCTTTCTCAAATTTGGCACACAGATTCTCCTTAGGGTCTAGTTTTGCAAGATACCCTTTTCGGTCTGAATCAAAAATCCAATATGGCCACAAGGCGGCCATCTTGGATTTCCCCATGAAACCTTGTTATCGCGATTTCTCAGGAACTACTGCATGGATCTTTTCTCAAATTTGGTACACAGGTTCGCCTTGGGGTCTAGTTGTGCAAGATATCTTTTATGGTCTGATTCGAAAATCCAATATGGCCACCAGGCGGCCATCTTGTACTTCCTTGGAGTACTGAAACTTGAAACTTTATCACGATTTCTCAGGAACTACTGCATTGATCTTTCTCAATTTTGATACACAGGTTCCTCTTGGGGTCTAGTTGTGCAGGATACCTTTTTCGGTCCGAATCGAAAATCCAATATGGCCACAAGGCGCCCACCTTGGATTTCCCCATGGAACCTTGTTATCGTGATTTCTCAGAAACTACTGCATGGATCTTTCTCAAATTTGGTACACAGGTTCGCCTTGGGGTCTAGTTGTGCAAGATACCTTTTCTGGTCTGATTCGAAAATCCAATATGGCCACCAGGCGGCCATCTTGTATTTCCCCCCATGAAACTTTATCACGATTTCTCAGGAACTACTGCATTGATCTTTCTCAATTTTGATACACAGGTTCCTCTTGGGGTCTAGTTGTGCAGGATACCTTTTTCGATCCGAATCGAAAATCCAATATGGCCACAAGGCGCCCACCTTGGATTTCCCCATGAATAGATGCACACAGTTTCATCAAATTGTAGGGGGAATAGAACGTCATCAGGGTTTAGGCCTATTAGTCGGGGCGGGGAATGGGGGGTGGGGGGAATAGCTAGACTGGATGAGTCTCTATTTCATATGTACTATTTATCAATAATACCTAAATGACATTCAAAAAAATAATAAAAAAATGGAAAATTAAATATGGAGAAAAAAATGTTTCAAGCATTTCTTTAGGCAGAGTTACTTCCCTTTATTACCCCTGAAATATACATTAAACAGGGACTGGATCCAGTCTATAGGAATAGCCATATCTTCTCAATCTGGACAAAAAAGAGATCTACGGTATATGTAGTGCTCAAGTGTTGTATTTATTGGTTGGATATCTCTTGCCAAGTATACACGAATATGACAATGAATACAATCTATCAATTATTGCCCATCACACACACACAAGTAATTTATGTATATTTATGGTTTCAAACGTGTGACTAATAACGAGACGGATATAGCTGATAGCAATCTAGGTAAACCAAGATGGTAAATCAGGGATATTATATCTGAGTTTACTGAGATTGAGCTGATGGTTGCATGTATAATATTCGGGAGAGCAAAATCAGGAGGCTGAGATTCTTAACCAAACAAAAAATGACTAACCTAGCTACCCTTCTCATCACCAGGATTAAACGACACCTGTGACGTCATAGTATTGTCCCAACTGCAGATTATTTTTTAAGAATCGTCTACAGCAAAGTTCTATATATTATTTTCACACGTGCATAGTCTCTTTAGTCAATTAGTACACACAGGCTAGTGAGTTTTTATATTTCACAATAGAGAGAAGGCGTGTGCTGTTTTAAACCTGCAACAAATCTGGAAAAGCACACCACAAATCCAAGTGAAACAAGGCCTGGTAAATCCACATCCGAAATCATAACGAAAGAAGTCGCTTCGACACCGTAAATCCTTGCTTGTTGTCCATCCTAGGAATGCCCATGATCGGTTAGGTTAGTTCGGTTAAAGTTAGTCACACATATCAACAAACAAAAGACAATCACAATGCAGACGCTGTGCTTTTGAATAAATTTATTTGAAAAAAATACGTAATATAGCAACAGTACAGATTTTACATATATAACAGTGTAGATGTAGAACAAACACGTAAGACTCAGTGTTAACAGTTATGGTGTATATGAAATTATATTAAAATAAAATTAATAACACGCTACACATATTGTAAGGGGCAGTGCCTGATAGAGAACAGAAAACAAGTTATTGTGGACCGATATTGTAAAGAATAAATAAATAATTAAATATATCAAAAAGAACGCGTCACAAATATTTATGGAAGAAAGCCTATAAAGTAGTCATAAAATAAAGGCGGTGACAATTATATAACAGAAAATAGCATACGAAATAAACAAAGTATAGATAGCAGTAACATGTGATGAACAAAGTTGCATAAAAATAGGAAACAAAGTAGCCATGAAAATGAAATGAAATGTGATTACAAACATTGTTTGGAAAAGTTGCACAAGAAGTAACCAAAAGTTGCCAGGTGACGAACAAAGTTAAAATATACTCTCCCAAAAAAGAAACGCAACATCAAAACTAAAATTTCAAACATGAATTCTTCAAAAAAAATTGCGTCATTGAGACATCACAACATGACCATGTTATAATGTAAATGTCCGGTAATTGTATTTAAGCACCTGATAGTGGCTGTTGATCACACGTGAATTTCGGGTCACCCTTTGTGTAACGCTGCACGAGGAAGGCGTAGGGAAAAACTTAGGACAGTTGCACATGCAAATCATGCCTTATCTTTATGCGGGTGTAATGGGTATAAAAGACACATAGCCGTTCAATTGAATTCAGTCGTTGAATTGTTTCTCCAACCTGCTACAAAATGCCAAGACTTGACGCAGCTACCCGGAACGTCGTCATTGGTCGTCTCCTGGCCGGTGAATCACAGAATGCAGTCGCTAGACTTTATCATGTTCATCGGAGCACGATTTCCAGGCTCTGGCAACGGTACCAGCAATCCGGTTCAACATCTGACCGTCAACGTTCTGGCCGACCTAGGATCACCACAGCAGCCCAAGATCGCTACATCCGGTTACTTCACCTTAGAAACCGGACCATAACGGCAACAGAAACAGCATCAAATGTCCCGGGTCTCCGACGAATATCGGCACAGACAGTCAGAAACCGTCTCCGTCAAAACGGCTTACGCCCCAGACGTCCTTACTTTGGCGTAGTACTGAGACAACAGCATCGACGTGCAAGGGTCCGATGGTGCAACAGATTAAGGGGCTGGAACCTGCTAAACTGGAGGCGAGTCTGGTTTAGCGATGAATCCAGGTTCCAGCTGCAGAGAAGAGATGGCCGCACACGTGTCTACAGACGCCGGAATGAGAGGTTCGCAAGGAACTGCGTCCTTGAGGTCGACAATTTCGGCGGAGGAAGTGTGATGATGTGGGGTGCCATATCCTGCGCCCGAAAAACTCAACTGGTTCACATCCCCGGCAACCTTAACGCCGTTCGATACAGAGATGAGATTTTGACACCACACATGCTGCCCATAATGGACCTCCGTAGGGAAGTTTTTCAGCACGACAACGCTCGGCCGCACACAGCTCGGGCTACTGTTGATTTTCTAGACAACCAGAACGTAACAGTGCTCCCCTGGCCATCCAAATCACCAGATTTGAACCCAATAGAACATTTGTGGGATGACTTGGATAGACGCGTGCGCAGTCGTCATCCAGCGCCGCAAACTCTGCAAGAACTACAGCAGGCTCTTGAGCAAGAATGGAGGAGAATTCCACAAAACCGTATTCGTCGATTAATCATGTCTATGCCAAGACGGATTCGTGCTGTGTTACAGGTTAATGGTGGGCACAACAGATATTGACTTTGCAGTGACGTCATCTGAGCACTATGGACTTTAATGTGATAAATGTTGACATTTTAATGAACTTTAAAGTCTGAACAACCAGTGTGCTAATTTTCAGTGTAATGTGATGCATATTTCTGTATTAAAAATGATGTTGGAAATTCATATTTGGTTAAAAAAAAAATGGATGTTGCGTTTCTTTTTTGGGAGAGTATATTACATATTCGACATGGACAACATTGAATATTTAGACAGTACAGGAAAAAAGTTGAAACAAAGAAAGAAAAAATTAGTCAAATAAAACCTCTATGAAGATGTGACCGACTCTGCCATCAAGCCTGGAATTGTTTACGGCGGATCCATCATATGAATACAACTCGTACAGGCAGTCATGACGGTACGGACAAAACATTAACACGATTATATTAATTTGACCGCGTAAACTGGAACGAAAATAACCAGGCGATGTGTCGACCACGCACAACAGTTAAATACTAGTTCATTTTATAAATACAAAGTCTTACAATAAAATGATAAACACTGATATTATAATATCAACATAGCGAAGCGATAGTTTTGACCAAAGGGACACAAGTGTGCAACAAATAGATACCACTTCTTCTAACACTGAGACCACCGATTCTTTAGCGCTGAATTTCTTGCCAAAATCTATGCCTGCTTACATGAAGTATGTCAATATACCACTGAGTCCGAGAAGCCGACTCGTGCACATTCATTGTACAATAATACTCACCACGACTCCACGGTCCCGCGGCTGAGTGACCTACTTTCGAGTGAAACGTAAACGAAGCCACATGGCGCGCTACAGCATTACTGAGGTGGGAGAATCGAGGTATTTTAATAGCTGTTGTGTGCAAGATTAAAGATCTCTTGGACTCGTACATGCGATGTTTTCTTCTTTGATGTTACCAGAAATAATCTGTTTGTCTAGAAATCATTACACTTAAAGCTACTTAGAGTGAAAATAAAATTTTTTCATCACTGTTTATCGTGGTGTTGTGGTTGTATATATATATGTATCTGATATAGTTCAAACCACAATGAACAATTGATACGACATTTAATCACCAGAATATATATATTTAAAATAAATATATGATTAGTAGATATTTATACATGTTTTCACTCAGTACACTCTAATATTAGCCCGAAAACATCGGCTAAGGAGTCTATTTTTTTATTTTTTATTGTTGTTGCTGACCCCTTAGCCCGAATCACTAATACAGACCGAAAAGGAAAAAAATAAATAAGACGTCAGTCGCTCGAGATTTTTAACTGCACACGGCGTGGGGAATTGAGACAAAGGCACGAAAAGCATTTTATCGAATAAATAATATGATTTGGCATCTCCAGAACTTTGATAATCAGCTAATGACTCATTCCGTTAGACGAAATCTCCTTCCAAACTCTAATTTTGTCATCAAACCCGTCAAGTTGCCGCCATTTTCAGTCTCGTTGAGAGAACGAGATTTCCAACGCGATTGACCTTTCTGACCACGTGACTCGTCCATTTCACCATAGTCAATTTACTCGTAATCTCTTACCAAAAACTTCGAACTCCAGTTATTTTGAAATCACGCATATAAAGTCCATGTCATACAACTATAAAAGAGGAGTTGTTCATTTAAAATCAACGTTCATTTGCCCTTTCTTGTACTGCTCTAAAACTGCCAAAACCACGTTGTGCGCGCAGCTGGCAAGCAGACAGCTATATTTAGTCGTGTGATCAGAAAGGTCACGATACTAGTGCGCACGCGCGGCCAAGTCTCGTTGAGCTGTAATCTGAGAAAAAGGCGGTAAACATCGAAACCGAGCGTTTATTGTGTTTTCTTCGTCGTCACTAATTTTTTGGAGTCTCAAACAGTCATAAGAGATGGTACATGGTTAAAGAAGCTGGTCGGTCAAACTGTATCAAATTGGCATATTTTTTCTCTCCCGTTTCGTTATTTTCGTCAGCGAAAAGCCGCTCTTCGCGACATGAGTTTTTATCTCCAAATTTTAACCTAGCCTCATTCTGGGCTGTGATAGGAATGCCACGCCCTCTTACCTATTTTCACCTATCACAGCCAGAGTTTCTGGGTTAACTCTAATATTAGTGAAACTGCCATGCCGACAACCGGGAAAGTCCATTTTCGCCCAAAGGAGCCGGAGAGTGGGGAGATAAATCTTTCTTCTGCTTTCACTGTAAATATGCGGAATGAGTTACTTCCCTTAGCGCAGTTCCTCTCCTGTGGGTAAAAATGGACTTGTCCGGTTGGTTTCACAGCAATGTTCGTCGGTTGCTCGGACGAGACAAGCTTTGAAGATTTTTTTTTAACAATTTCTCCTGTCAGGGAAATATTTTTGATGACAAATAATTGCACAGATAGAGTTTGGAATATATGGCGAGTTTCGACAGCTAATGTGTTAGGCCTATATAAACTGATAAATCCACGAAAACCTCGCCGCAGTGTAATGTGAGATAGACAGTAATTTTTGAGTGCCAGCGGCGACCATAAAGTAAATTTTTCAATGGACATGTCATCCAGGTTATGGCCGTCTTCGGGGTCCTCGAGAAGTTTGCGTTTACCCTTGCTTGTTCCTTTACTTGAGCCATTATTTGCACCTATCTATGGTGGCCGATAAGGGACATCGCTGCATTGTTTCAGGTATGTGGTTTGGTAACACGAAGGCAGGATGCGAAGCGCGAAGGCAGGATGCGAAGTGCGAAGTCAAACACGAAGGCAGGATGCGAAGTGCGAAGGCAGGATGCGAAGCGCGAAGTCCAAACACGACTTCGCGCTTCGCATCCTGCCTTCGCGCTTCGCATCCTGCCTTCGTGTTTGAACATCGCGCTTCGCATCCTGCCTTCGTGTTTGAACTTCGCGCTTCGCATCCTGCCTTCGCGCTTCGCATCCTGCCTTCGTGTTTGGACTTCGCGCTTCGCATCCTGCCTTCGCGCTTCGCATCCTGCCTTCGCATCGCATCCTGCCTTCGTGTTTGGACTTCGCGCTTATCCTGCCTTCGCACTTCGCATCCTGCCTTCGTGTTTGACTTCGCACTTCGCATCCTGCCTTCGTGTTTGACTTCGCACTTCGCATCATGCCTTCGCACTTCGCATCCTTCCTTCATGTTTGGACTTCGCGTTTCGCATCCTGCCTTCGCACTTCGCATCCTGCCTTCGTGTTTGACTTCGCACTTCACATCCTGCCTTCGCGCTTCGCATCCTGCCTTCGTGTTTGGACTTCGCGCTTCGCATCCTGCCTTCGCACTTCGCATCCTGCCTTCGTGTTTGGACTTCGCGCTTCGCATCCTGCCTTCGCACTTCGCATCCTGCCTTCGTGTTTGACTTCGCACTTCGCATCCTGCCTTCGTGTTTGACTTCGCGCTTCGCATCCTGCCTTCGTATTACCAAACCACATACCTGAAACAATGCAGCGATGTCCCTTATCGGCCACCATACCTATCGGCATGTTTGATTAACCTGGGTCACGTGTTTTCTCCCCAGTCTTTACGTTCCACTGACCCAGAGCCTCGCTCTGGATATGACCCAGTTTACCGTATATGGCGAGACTGTGAATTCGTGTATTACGTAACGGAACAGACGGGCTATGTAAGAGAAAGTCCTCTCAACTGTCGATTCGTGAAAAAGAATCGTCTCGACGCTTACGCGGACCGACGATTGTTTTTCGTACTTTCGCTACTACGTATTCCACCAATGCTTGATAAACTGGGCCGTAGTAGTATAGCCACCGCATATCCTACCAACTTGACCTACTTTCGGGGAGGTCACGGGGCGGATTGGGGCGGGTTGTGGAGGTCAAGTGAACTATAGTTTCGGACAGGTGGCGCCACCAGGTCACATGACGTTTGACCTCGAATTCCTCCGCGGTAATGCGGTCAAAAAAGCCTCCGCGGACAGAAAGCAGTCCCATGTCAACCAAGTCACTTCCAATGTTAATGTATACGGGGAATGCCTAAAAAGAGTATGGGTTAATGTATACGGGGAATGCCTAAAAAGAGTATGGGAATACACATTTTGGGGGCGAGAGAGGCCTTTAGTGGACCGATTGGGTGGAGTGAGGTGTCAAAGTGAAGCCCTCCTCCAGGGCGATCAAGTCATCGGTGGGTGCATGTAAAAAATTCTCCAGAAAAAAATATAAAGAGCGGAACACGGACTTTACCCCTACAATAGGGGAAAACTCCTATCAACCCTTCCAAGAGGGCTAATCGGTCCCCCGGGCTTATCGGGGTCTGCCTATCAAGTCATGCGTGAGTGCATGTAAAATTTTCTCCAGAAAAAAATATAAAATGCGGAACACGGACTTTACCTTTACAATAGGGGCCTGATTCGCACATTTGCATCTATACGGGAAAATGCTTGTATGGGGTATGGGGGTGGTAATTTTTTTGTTGCAATTTTACTATGGGTTGTTTGGTCTTGTTTTCTTCGTCTCGCCACGAAAAACACGGTGGGAAGGGTCTCGGGGCTAAGCGGTGAAATTTTTCGAAAAGTTCACGGAGGTCTGGATAAGCCCATAGGCCCATACTGGCTCAGGGGGATAGGTCCATACTGGGCAATTCACACATGTTCATTGCGGTATGGGTTGTTTGGTCTTGTTGTTCTCGTCTCACCACGTAGAACACGATGGAAGGGGTCTCGAAGTTAAGCGGTGAAATTTTTCGAAAAGTTCACGGAGGTCTGAATATGCTCATAGGCCCATACTGGCTCAGTGGATACGTCCATACTGAGAAATTCACACATGTTCATTGTGATATGGCTTGTTTGGTCTTGTTTTTCACGTCTCACCGCGTAGAACACGATGGGAGGGGTCTCGAAGTTAAGCGGTGAGATTTTTCGAAAAGTTCACGGAGGTCTGGATAAGCCCATAGGCCTATACTGGCTCAGTGGATAGGTCCATACTGGGCAATTCCCACTTGTTCATTGCGGTATGGGATGTTTGGTCTTGTTTTTCTCGTCCTTCCACGTAGAACAATGGGAGGGGTCTTGAAGTTAAGCGGTGAAATTTTTCGAAAAGTTCACGGATGTCTGGATAGGCCCATAGGCCCATACTGACTCAGTGGATGGGTCCATAATGGGCAATTCACACGTGTTCATTGCGGTATGGATTGTGGGATCTTGTTTTTCACGCCTCACCGCGTAGCACACGATGGGCAGGGTCCCGAAGCTAAGAGGCGATTTTTTTAAACAGTCACTGCGCGCATGCGTAGTGGGTAAATAGTGCTGGGTGGACGTTTTGGGGTCAAGGTGAGCCCCTAGTGGTCCGATGGTGTCGTATAAGGTCTTATTTTGAAGCTATCGTGGAGGAGCATCCAACTGGACTAATGTATCGTCCGTTTTCAATATTTTGCGCATGCGCAGTCTGGCTGTAGTATAGAAAGCAGGCATTCTGGGGATGCGTGGGGGTGTGTTTGGGGTAGAGATGGACCACTATTGGTCCAAATGGGTCGTGGGAGGTGTCAAAGTGAAGCTTTTGTTGGGTAGAGTCAGAATGGCGTGTTTTTTATTGCAAGTCGGGTCAATCTGCGCATGCACAGTTGGATGTAGTAAGTAAAGTGGCCATTTTGGGGGTGCGTGGGGGTGTTTTTGGGGTAGAGAGGGACCATCCTTGGTCTGAATGCGTCGTGTGGGGTGTCAAAGTGAAGCTTTCGTGGTGTAGACCATGACTTGGAGGGTGTCCCTGTCATCTGTGACGAGTAGTAGCGAAAGTGGGCATTTTGTGGAAGCGAAGGAAGGTATTTGGTGTAGAGATGAACCATCCTTGGTCCGAATGCGTCCTGTGGGGTGTGCATTATACCATAGCTTTGCTGTATTATAACATATCTGTCCTGCATTATACCAAATCTGTGCTGTATTATACCATATCTGTCCTGTGTTATACAATATCTGTCCTGTGTTACACAATATCTGCCCTGTATTGTACCATATATGTCCTGTATTGTACAATATTTGTTTCAAATCTGTGCCGTATTATACAGTATCTGTCCTGTATTATACCAAACCTGTGCTGTATTATACCATATCTGTCCTGAATTTACCATATATGTCCTGTATTACATCATATCTTTCCTCTATTATATCGTATCTGTCCTGCATTATACCATATATGTACTGTATTATACCATATCTGTCCTGTGTTTACAATATTTGTCATGTATTATACAATATCTGTCCTGTATTATACCATATCTGTCCTGTATTATACAATATGGTTCTGTTTTATACCAAATCTTTGCTGTATTATACAGTATCTGTCCTGTATTATACCGGCTTCCTCCACCAACCAAACTGACTGTCATCACATGAGTGAAACAAACTTGAGTGACATTAAGCCAAATCCCCCCCTGTATTATACCAAATCTGTGCTGTATTATACCATATCTGTCCTGTATTGTACCCTATATGTTCTGTATTATACAATATTTGTCGTAAATTATACCGTATCTGTCCCGCATTATACCATATCTGTGCTATGTTCTGTTTTATACCAAATTTGTGCTTTATTATACAATATCTGTCCTGTATTATACCATATATGTCCTGTATTATACTATACATGTTATGTTTTATACCAAATCTGTGCTGTATTATACAGTATCTGTCAAGTATTATACCAAATCTATGCTGTATTATACCATATATGTCCTGTATTGTAACATATGTGTCCTGTATAACACCATATATGTCCTCTATTATACCGTATCTGTCCTGCATTACACCATATCTGTGCTGTATTACACCATATGTCCTGTGTTTACAATATTTGTCATGTATTATACCATATCTGTCCTGTATTATACCATTACAAGCGTCTAGTCCGTCATTCATAATTCAGCCGTCGTCCATTAAAGAATATCCGCGTCTATAATCCAAAGACCTATTCCATATTCCATATAACAGTATATGCACCAAATTCAAAAGGACAATCATAGTATACATACACATAGGCTAGTTTCCTGCAAGAGAGAAGTTGTCAACAGTTTTCAATGATGCCGACAAGACATCATGATGTTCCAAAAATATAAAATCCGTATCGCTGACCAGTATTCTTAATCCATAATAATCGTTGTAAATTCGTCATCTAGAGAATGATGTATCTCAGTCACGCTTTGATTGTGACTGTTCATATGGGCACCATATCTGTCCTGTATTGTACCCTATGTCCTGTGCTATACCATACATGAGCTGTATTGTACCAAATCTGTGTTGTATTATACAATATATGTTCTGTTTTATACCAAATCTGTGCTGTATTATACAGTATCTGTACAGTATTATACCAAATCTGTGCTGTATTATACGATATCTGTCCTGTATTGTACCATATGTCCTGTATTACACCATATCTGTCCTCTATTATACCGTATCTGTCCTGCATTATACCATATCTGTGCTGTATTATACCATGTCCTGTGTTTACAATATTTATCATGTATTATACCATATCTGTCCTGTATTATACCATATGTCCTGTATTGTACCCTAAATGTCCTGTGTTATACCATACATGTGCTGAATTGTACCAAATTTGTGCTGTATTATACAATATATGTTCTGTTTTATACCAAATCTGTGCTGTATTATACCATATCTGTCCTGTGTTTACAATATTTGTCATGTATTATACCATATCTGTCCTGTATTATACCATTACAAGCGTCTAGTCCGTCATTCATGATTCAGACGTCGTCCATTGAAGAATACCCGCGTCTATAATCCAAAGACATATTCCATATAACAGTATTAGCACCAAATTCAAAAGGAAAATCATAGTATACATAAACATAGGCTAGTTTCCTGCAAGAGAGAAGCGGTCAACAGTTTTCAATGATGCCGACAACACATCATGATGTTCCAAAAATATAAA
Organism: Hanleya hanleyi; assembly: GCA_036873755.1. Taxonomy (NCBI): domain Eukaryota; kingdom Metazoa; phylum Mollusca; class Polyplacophora; order Lepidopleurida; family Hanleyidae; genus Hanleya; species Hanleya hanleyi. The sequence continues at coordinate 32,152 of JAVTVY010038855.1, forward strand.
TCCGTATCGCTGACCAGTATTCTTAATCCATAATAATCGTTGTAAATTCGTCAGCTAGAGAATGATGTATCTCAGTCACGCTTTGATTGTGACTGTTTGTATTATACAATATATGTTCTGTTTTATACCAAATCTGTGCTGTATTATACAGTATCTGTCCAGTATTATACCAAATCTGTGCTGTATTATACGATATCTGTCCTGTATTGTACCATATGTCCTGTATTACAACATGTCTGTCCTCTATTATACCGTATCTGTCCTGCATTATACCATATCTGTGCTATATTATACCATATGTCCTGTGTTTACAATATTTGTCATGTATTATACCATATCTGTCCTGTATTATAACATATGTCCTGTATTGTACCCTATATGTCCTGTGTTATACCATATATGTACTGAATTGTACCAAATCTGTGCTGTATTATACAATATATGTTCTGTTTTATACCAAATCTGTGCTGTATTATACCATATCTGTCCTGTGTTTACAATATCTGTGCTGTATTATACCATATCTGTCCTGTATTGTACCATATATGTTCTGTATTATACCATGTCTGTCCTGTGTTTACAATATGTCGTATTATACCATATCTGTCCTGTATTATACCATACCTGTCCTGTGTTTTACAATATCTGTTCTGTATTGTATCATATCTATGCTGTATTATACAATATGTGTTCTGTTTTATACCAAATCTGTGCTGTATTATACCATATCTGTCCTGTATTGTACCATATCTGTCCTGTATTATGCCATATATGTGATGTATTATACCAAATCTGTGCTGTATTATACAATATTTGTCCTGTATTATACCATATCTGTCCTGTATTATACCATATCTGTCCGGAATCATACCATATCTGTGCTGTATTATACCATATCTGTCCTGTGCTATACCATATCTGTCCTGTCTTATACCATATCTGTCATGTTATGTACCATATATGTTCTGTATTATACAATATTTATCCTAAATTATACCATATCTGTTAGGCATTATAGCATGTCTGTGCTGTATTATACCATATCTGTGCTGTATTTTACAATATTTGTCATGTATTATACAATATCTGTCCTATATTATACCATATCTGTGATGTATTATACAGTATCTGTCCTGTATTACACAATATCTGTCCTGTATTATGCCATTTTCCGTGCTGTATTATACCTTATCTGTGCTGTATTATACGATATGTGTCCTGTATTGTATCATATGTCCTGTACTATACCATATATGTGCTGTATTATACAATATGTCCTGTATTATTCAATATCTGTCGTGTATTATACAATATTTGTCCTGTATTATACCATATAAGTCCTGTATTACACCATATGTCCAGTATTATACCTTATCTGTGCTGTATTTTACAATATCTGTCCTGTACTATACCATATATGTGTTGTATTATACAATATCTATTCTCTATTATTCAATATCTGTCCTGCATTATACAATATTTGTCCTGTATTATACAATATCTGTCCTGTATTATACCATATCTGTCCTGTGTTATGCAATATGTCCTGTATTGTACGATATATGCCCTGTATTATACAATATCTGTCCTGTATTATACCATATCTGTACTGTATTATGCAATATTTGTCCTGTATTATACCGTATCTGTGATGTATTATAATCGGGGGAGGTATCAATGTGAAGCACCCGTGGCTCCGATTGGAGGGGCTGGGTCGTGGAAATGACGGCATTCTGCACATGTGCAGTTGTGGAGTAGTAGTAAAAGGAAAGTTTCGGAAGTGTGCAAGGGCACTATATCACATCGGGGTATATATTTCATCCAAGTATAGCGGATAGCGGTTGTCGTGAATAACAAGTTCAGCAATGTTTATACAGTTTATTATCCCCAATGTTACATAGTACCCAGGCTGGGGGAGCCGCCCTGGGTATGTTTAGTATGTTCACAGCAAAATAAATTGAAATATGAAACACCATATTTTATTATTCAACGTACCATCACATTAGGTACAAGTGTTTACTGAGCTCAAGTCAACGATCAGCATGTAGACCTAGAGAGTATATACGGCGTGTTATGCTATAACCACGAAGAACGTAACATAGGTGACCCTCTCTACTATCCACTTGGTGTTGACCTTGTGCCCATTCCAAGGGGTCGACAGTGTCCAGTTTCTCCAGCGTCGTTTCTAGCGCTGCACGATTGGTAATGGTGAAAGGATGGTCGTACACTTTGTTGTTGGCACTGGAATAGAAATAGCGCAGTTGATCCTTCATCTTATACTGCAGCACATAACCAAACGCCAGATTTAATTTGAATTACAACACATATAACGGAAGTGGAAAGAGGTGCCGACATACTGACAGAGTCACATGGCTTCACAGTATAGTCTTCTGGTTAACCTATTCTAAAGCACATACCAAGAATCTAATGATTCGTGATATGTGTTGTATCTCAGGTACGCTTTTATTGTACCTGTTCATGTGGCAACTTGGATGGCATGACCACACGGCCCCTAGCACCGACATAAGCGGTATTAGATACAAATATAGAGAGCTGTGATGGAAATGCTCTGACAACTCTTATATTGCTAATTGGTGAGCTGTGTCGCTGTGACAACTCGTACACTGGCGATTGGTGAGCTGTGTCGTCGTCAGATGAAATTGACGGCATTCAACACAAAAGACTAGTCTGTAAGCCCGATGTCGACCAAGCATCAACTTCCCACAAATGCCAACATATATCAAAGACCAAAAGGTCTGTACAGGGGGCGGGCCTCGGGGACGAAACGTCGACCAGCAGAATCTCACCATATACAGGTAAAAATTACAACACATATGAGGGAAGTGGAAAGAGGTGCCGACATACTGACAGAGTCACATGGCTTCACAGTATAGTCTTCTGGTTAACCTATTCTAAAGCACATACCAAGAATCTAATGATTCGTGATATGTGTTGTATCTCAGGTACGCTTTTATTGTACCTGTTCATGTGGCAACTTGGATGGCATGACCACACGGCCCCTAGCACCGACATAAGCGGTATTAGATACAAATATAGAGAGCTGTGATGGAAATGCTCTGACAACTCTTATATTGCTAATTGGCGAGCTGTGTCGCTGTGACAACTCGTACACTCGCGATTGGTGACCTGTATCGTCGTCAGATGAAATTGACGGCATTCAACACAAAAGACTAGTCTGTAAAGCCCGATGTCGACCAAGCATCAACTTCTCACAAATGCCAACATATATCAAAGACCAAAAGGTCTGTACAGGGGGCGGGCCTTGAGGACGAAACGTCCACCAGCAGAATATAGCCATATACAGGTAAAAATTACAACACATATAAGGGGTCACGTCCAATTAATCGAGGCACTTTCTCGATGCCTTCGAGATGGATCGAGAAATTTCTCGGCTGAACCCGGGAGGGCAGAACCGGGACCCCTGACGACATCTCCCGGTTTGCTCCCGGTTCCATCTCGATCGAAACATCCCGGTTTTCGAGATGGTTACGAAATTGATCGGTAATCTCGAAGGGGGTCCCGGTTTCAATATGTCGGGGTTTTGTTGCCGTTAATTTAGCCTATCTTAACTTCTCAGGCGATTAGAGTGTTGCGCTGGTAACATATTTTGGGGCGCTCGTCGCCTACGTATATCGCGGCAAATATACTATTCAGAAAACGGAATTTTTAGGATGTTTTCAATGTTCTTCATCGTTCAATCGATATATATATATGTCCTGATGTTTCGTGAACCCAATTGAACGAAAACTTCCATTTATCTATATATAAATTATGAATATGTAATTTAGTGAACTTCGCTCACATCGATAATTGATTGCTTATCTGACTAGTATCCGTCGCGGAATAAATGAAACACCAACTGGATATGATCTGAATAATAATGGTATGGAAGCATGCGTAAATTATATGTTCTATAATTTTGTTTTGAGAAAACACGAATCGTTTCAACCGAAAAATGAAATTTATATAATTTGGTAGTATTCTTTGCAGATTCTACTTTTTTTAAATTACTGTTTTGTGATATTCAAATAAAGAGATTATATCAACAACATTTATTACAGACATTAGCTTGCCAGGAAGTGGTTAGCGGAAATAGTGGCAATTGGAACTAGAGGTGTTGATAATTCACGCCACAGTCGATCTGTGAAAACCCGTCGACTTGAAACAACAGCGAAGGGAGCGGGGTTAATTTTTTGAAAGAAAACTGAAACAGCATGCGCTGTTGGCGGGAGCTTGATAATATACTCACGTTCTATTATTTATTGCTGATTTCATGTGTCTAGGAAATTAACCGAATAATGGAAGTGATTACCGCCCAATTCAGAGGTCAATCACGCTTTATACCAACGGTTACATACAGTTTACTATAAATGATACCGCGTTTTGTTTGTTCGAAAACTTCGATCGAGCGTTTTTGTCTATATTCTCCGGTTTTTAGTGAATTACCAGACGCTCCTGTGATCTTCGTAGTCTCTTTATTTCTGAATACGAGGAAATCTCTGACGATAAAGATATCCCATTCTGATCAACTTTCAGAGGAACATATATAACTTTATCCTAGACTTGCATAATTTATTTAATTTCGCAGTTCCTGGGCGTATCTTTGATTCAAAGTCTAAAAAAACAGGGTCAGAATAACTGAATAATAATGAGTCAGGTTATACATTTTCAATTGGCGATGTTTCTTTCTCTCCCTTCATAACGTTTAAGTTGCGCTGTCTGAGCAAGTATGCGACTACAGATCTCTAGACGGAATAACAAAATAATATTAAAGGAATCATGTTCCGTCCGTCTAGTTCATTTAAATGCATATGTATTCGCCGAGATTAATCTCTCTGCCACAGAGTTTATATATACCAACCATACGTCTTCCGAATGCTTCAAACTTTCATTTTGATGGCATCTCGATTCCACTCTCGAAGCATGTCGAGTTATTTCGAGGAGGATCGAGATGGTCTTGCGCTTCGAGAGAAAACCGGGAGCAAACCGGGACAACAATCGATAGAGATAAACCGGGACCCTTCGAGACGAGATATTTATCGGTTTTACTCGTTTATCGAGAAACCGTCTCGATCGGTTAGACGTGACCCCTAAGGGAAGTGGAAAGAGGTGCCGACATACTGACAGAGTCCCATGGCTTCACAGTATAGTCTTCTGGTTAACCTATTCTAAAGCACATACCAAGAATCTAATGATTCGTGATATGTGTTGTATCTCAGGTACGCTTTTATTGTACCTGTTCATGTGGCAACTTGGATGGCATGACCACACGGCCCCTAGCACCGACATAAGCGGTATTAGATACAAATATAGAGAGCTGTGATGGAAATGCTCTGACAACTCTTATATTGCTAATTGGTGAGCTGTGTCGCTGTGACAACTCGTACACTGGCGATTGGTGAGCTGTATCGTCGTCAGATGAAATTGACGGCATTCAACACAAAAGACTAGTCTGTAAAGCCCGATGTCGACCAAGCATCAACTTCCCACAAATGCCAACATATATCAAAGAACAAAAGGTCTGTACAGGGGGCGGGCCTCGGGGACGAAACGTCCACCAGCAGAATCTCGCCATAGTAGCTTGGTCATTGAAGATGGCTTCCACGTAGCTGCGTAGACGGGCGAGGTCGGTCAGTCGGAAATTGTAGATATTTTGAATAGGGGGATGACGGTGGAAACAGTGCCGTATCATGGGCCAATGGCGCCGATAGATTACAACACATATAAGGCATCACTCACTGGATGGTCTTCGTGTAACAGATCGCTATGAACATTTATGGGCTCGTCCAGAAAATGTTCGATGTCGTCAGGCGTATGACTGGGAACAGTAATGCTATGGACCGGCTGGATATCTAGGCTCTTCTGAACTGTGGGTATAGGCGGACTCTCCGTGATCGTATCACTAGCGGCATTCGCCTCCCCGGGCTCATCTTCACTGGGTCTGACCCTCCTGGGTGCCTCTTTAGTGGGACGTTGTCGCCCAAACCGTAGAGACGCGGTATGAATCAAACGTTGGTGCTTTGAAGAGTTGACCACAATCGTTACATTGTTCCGTCGCGCCCTGGTGAAGTAAGCGTTCGTGGCGCAGTAAATGATCCTCCCGATTGAATGGCCGTGCGCAGGTTATACAAGTATACCGTGCATCGTTGTGGGTGGAGGCCTCGTGGCGTCGTAAATTATCTAGACGAGTGAACTGCTTCTGGCAAGTTGTGCAAGAGAACATATCGGCTGTGGATCTGGAAATGATGAATGCCGTAAAAATTTTGGCTCTCATAGGCCAGCATAGGAGTATCCGGATGTTCCACAGTCCCCGGATGTAAGATGAGTACCCCGATGTAAAACCAGAGTCCACGGATGTAAAACCACAGTCCCACACCTACCGCCACTTTTATAAGCCCGCAGCCCACAGGAACTCTCCTACGTTGTTCTTCCCACCAATCAGTGCATCGCTGTCCTGTACACTCGGGTGCGCACTTGTCACATGTCTAGCCCTATACACCATAGAGATATGCGGGCTGGGGAAGTAACCGATCAGTGCCGTCATAAGGTATTCACGACGTACACACCGTAACATGTTAAAACTTGTAACAAAACGTATTATACCATATCTGTCCGGAATTATACCATATCTGTGCTGTATTATACCATATCTGTCCTGTGCTATACCATATCTGTCCTGTGTTATACAATATCTGTCCTGTATTGTACCATATATGTCCTATATTATACAATATATGTTCTGTATTATACCAAATCTGTGCTGTATTATACAGTATCTGTCCTGTATTATACCATATCTGTCCTGTATTGTACCATATGTCCTGTATTATACAATATATTTCCTCTGTTATACCATATCTGTCCTGTATTATACCATATCTGTGCTGTATTATACCATATCTGTCCTGTGTTTACAATATTTGTCATGTATTATACAATGATGAGAGACACGTGTTAATTTCTATATGTACAGACACCACCACCACCACCACCGAGCGTTGACGCCCGTCAAAGCCCGGTGGTGGTGGTAGCTCCCGTGGGTCGAGCTCGGCGATTTTACATCCGGGGCCTTGTCAACATCCGGGTTTCCCAGTGGGTTTTCCCCGTCGTTCCTCCGTCACGTGACCGGAAGTGACCTTTGACCCCTGCGCATGCGATACCGGATATTAACAATTTCCGCTTATGTTGTTTTTCATGATCTATAATATTACGAAGTGTGAGAATATGGTCCATTGTGTGGCTATTATCGGTAAATCCAATTTGTTTGTTTTTGTCAATGACGCTCAGTACAGAATACATTCAACCTACCCAAGATAGCTTTGTTAAAAAGTTTAGTCAAAGCACTCGTCAGGGTGATGCCTCGATAATTAGACGAATCATTTCTGCTGTCTTTTTTATAGCCCATATTCCAGGCTGAGGGGAAAACACCCGTGGTGAAAATCACATTGAATAGCTTATATTTCATTAAGGAGACTATCCTGCCCACACTTTTACCACTTTTCAATGTTTTTACTGCTTCTGTAATTTCGTTAAGTGTTATATGGCTATCTAACAAAGCGTGATCTTATGAAGCATTAGATTCCAAAGTGGTCTTTTCAGACATTATACGGTCATGAATTTAAGAAAATTCCTCACCATTATTGGTCAATAACTAAAACCTATACGATACCCTGCACGACCCATTTAGCCCAGGTATAGCCCACCTAGACCCATTTAACTGTTTTCCATGCCCTATTTTTACATTCACTCCATAAAAAATGTTACCGGAAGTGACCTATCCACGTTACCTCGAACCAGGAATGACGTCATCGCCGGAAGTGACTTATAAGCCACATTTACACCTCAACCATCTCCTCAATTCATCCTCCGCACAATGAGTGGTGATTTGCTGGCTTCCTATTACTTACATTTTCTCCAGCTGCATGAGGGGCAGCAGCACCAGGATACGTTATTCTACACAGCAATAACAGCCCTTATCACCATCTAGAGCAAGCAGAATATACCACCATTGCTTGAGAAACTGTTCTGTCCTATTTCAACATCCAAACACCATCGATCACTGACGGTTGAAGATATCACAAAGCTTTCACAACCTTAGAGGGTTTACCGAGGGTCGCCGGAAGACCTTTTCTACCACGGAGCGATGGTAACCCCATGCCTGAATATCTTAAGGCGCCCGATTCTGATTTCCCTGGTGGTATCAAAAAGTCGGATCTGAATGCAGTTTAATATTTATCTGCAAATTCAGATTTGATTGGTTAAAACTTGAGACGTTCGTGTGTGAGAGCTAGCCTGCGGCAGAACAGCAGCAATCAGCAGAAAGTTTGGAATACCGGTACGAGTGGACTGATGATAAATCACTGAGATACTGGAGAAACCTCCTGCTACCCGATACCACCATGAAACATGTACAGCTACTCTCAAAGATTGGTTTATTGCCATTATTACAGCGCTGGAACTGGACATCAAGTTAATTGTTTCATATGGAACCGGTTCTTCGTTAAACCAAATTAGCTCATTATAGAACAAATCAGTTCATTGTGGAGCCAGGTTCCTTGTCTAAGTAAATTGGTCCATTGCGAAAGCAAGCTTATTGCCCATTGCTGCTAGAAGACTATGGTTCCAAATATACGTATATAAGTTAATTTTTTAATCCAAATCAGGTCATTTAAGAGCTAAGTTGATTCCTTGTACAACCAACTTGGTTCATTGTAAAACAATGATAAGTTTAGAACCAAATCGGTTCATTTTGGAATCAGATCGATTCATTGTGGAGTTAGATCAGTTCCTTCTGCAAACAAATTGGTCCATTGTGAAAGTAAGCTCATTGCCCATTGCTACTAGAATATGTGTCCAGAAGACTATGCCTGTACAGAATATACGTAATATGTGATACCCTTTTCGATCACATTAGATCCATCTTGGGTTCCTATCTTTTCCACGTGAAGAGATTTGGTTCAACCAAGCACACACGAATGTCTCCTTCTTCTGTGCGTATCCGAGCTGGGGTCCAAGACTGGAGAAAGTCCAACGACCAACGACCAACTGCCATACCATACCTAGTTTGAGTCAAACATAGAACTCGAAACACTGCAGCACATTCGCGATGTCACGTGGAGAAATGCCGTCGGTCTTCAGCGTCGAAAAGGCCATTTTCTTTTCCTGGATAACATGTATACATGGCCGTCTTGGATTCGTAAGCGAGAGACGACTTCTCGTTAGTCTTTGAACAGAAAACTCTGAACATATATTCTAAGTTTCAGATTTCTTACGAATATGTGAGGTCTTGGCATATTACTCAGTTATTCTAGCCAAGACAAATTACGGAAATTCTATTAACTTTCATGTATTTGGGTAACGTTCCCCCGAATACAATTGCGAAATGATAAAGATTCTGTGTTCCGAAAGGACTGACAATTCATTGCGGGATGATTTTGGTTACATTTTTTACATCTATGAACAAATTTGCAGTTTTATCGGTCACAATTACCTCCGTTAAAAGACCAACACAATTTGTTTATTCTGACCAGACTGCAAGCTCATTAGTAGTATATAAAAGACGGATAAAGCCACATTTTCCAGGGAGGTAACTCTTGGTTCCTGTTTTCCGCCAGGGGCCGCACTTGTAGGTATGACGTCACTTCCGGTCTGGGTGAATGGGGCGTGACCTGTGAACATGATAGGACATGTACTGACCTGTCTGTGGGGTTTTTCCCTACAATGTCGTTCACCTTTGTTTTTTTCGGGTACGTCCGTGTCTTTTCGTGAAGATCCGCCATCTTCAGAACATGATAGGCCATGTACTGACCTGTCTGTGGGGTTTTTCCACAATATCGTTCACCTTCGTGTCTCTTCGGTGACCTCCGTGTCTTTTCGGTGAGGTCCGTGTCTCTTCGGTCAGGTCCGTGTCTTTTCGATTACCCCTACAACAGGGGTCTGTATTATACAATATACAGGCCTGTATGGGGTATGGGGATGGTCATTTTTGAACATGATAGGACATGTACTGACCTGTCTGTGGGGGTTTTCCCGCCAGAATTTCGCTGACGTCTGCTTGGGCTGGGGGTTGTCACGTGCCGAACACCTGGCTTCCCGAATTGCAACATTGTTGCACGTTCGCTACAATGTTGCGGCATCGTGAACACCTGGTCTGGCGTCTGTGTGAGTGAGTTCACGTGCCGAACACCTGGCTCCCCGAATTGCAACAATGTTGCACGTTCGCTACAATGTTGCGGCGACCGTAAACACCTGGTCTGGCGTCTGCGTGAGTGAGCTCACGTGCCGAACACCTGGCTTCCCGAGATCAAGGCATGTCCAGACTTGTTCTGGGTTGTACAGTTCTGCCATGCAGAGGACGGGTACTAGGAATGCATATTAAATTTATAGACAAAGTGTATGGAAATAGACGTTTTGGGGTCTAGATGGGCCACTAGTGGGTCGATGGAGTCGTATTAGGTATTAATGTGAAGCCTTCGTGAAGACGCATCCGACGGGCTGGGTGTGGGGTTGAAACATCGCCATTCTGCGCATGCGCAATAGACAAAGTGTATGAAAATAGACGTCTTGGGATCTAGGTGAGCCACTAATAAGCCGATGGAGTTGAGTGAGGTATCAATGTGAAGCATATGTGAGGGGGCATCCGATTGGACTAGTGTCTCGGCCGTTGTCAACATTCTGCGCAGGCGCAGACAGGGAATTCTGGGGAAAAGGTATGGAAATAGACGTGTTGCGGTCTAGGTGAGCCCCTAGTGGTCCGATGGTGTCGTCTGAGGTCTTATTTTGGGTTCTGCGCACAGACGTCACTTCCAGGTTTCACTAAAACTACCTCCGAACCCAGAAGAGTTCCAATTTTTCCCGTACACGTAGGGTCCGAATTTTCAACATCCAAGATTTCCCCGGCCTCCACAGATGCGCGTATGTGCAACCGATATATACGAGGGTCAGTCAGAGTGTGTGTCATTCACCGTTCCTCATTGGGTCAAGCATGTCACCAGTCCTACGAGCCATCCTTCCCCTTACACCCCGGGTGGGGTTACACGTCTATGAAGATAAAGTCACCCTCGTGGAAGACCGTGGAGATGACTCACTCAGCCCAGTGACATGACCACCCGATCCTTTGATCTCACGGGGTTGTCCCTATAAATACGAGAGACAGTCAAATCTTGTACCATTCACGTACTGACCATGACGGAGCATATAATACGGGCGTATCTCAGCTTGACCCCCAAGGTCTTCCTGCACGTTTATGCGGATAAGGTTGATATCATGGAGGAGGTGGGAGACATCTGTGATGCGGACCCTACACAACCGTACCCGGCTCACATTCGTCTGTCCCGAGAGGGCTGGACCAAATTCAAACGGGTGTTGTCTGGTGAACTGGACGGCGACCTCATCCACTTGTGTCACGATGTGTACATCCGACGCGGCCCCTTCTTTGCTCAATTGGCTCGGTTAGATGGGGGTACAGTCCATTTTACCCTTCACCCTGATCTATGGTCTGCATTGGAAGATGCCGTGGTAGATGTGGATCAAGTGCTTACGGAGGAAGATCGGTCATCAGACGAGTTGGACTGGTCATTTACCATGGACAATGTGCTGGCAGAAGCCAACGCAGAAAATCAGAAGGAAACTCCGGCCCAAGATATACCAGTTATAAATAAACGATAGAGCCAGGGTCCATCATCATTTGTCACCATGAAGAGCTGGGAGAAGGTGTTGGATAACGTATACTACAGTCCCGACAGTCCGGTGGCCTATAGTGCATTGACGGCTCTCTATCGAGCGGCCAAACTCCAGGGGATACAACGTGCTCAAGTCCGAGATTGGTTAAGAAAACAAGACACCTATACCTTACTTCGAGCTGCCCGTCGCCATTTTCTACGGAACCGGGTCATCGTGGGAGGACTAGATGCCCAATGGCAAGCGGATTTGGTCGATATGAGCGTCTTTGCCAAACACAACGATGGGGATCGGTATATCTTGACGTGCATCGATATCCTGTCGAAGTATGCGAGCGTGGTACCCATCCGGACGAAAACGGGGGCGAATCTCATAGCGGCGTTCAAGGACATCTTCAAGACCGGGCGCAAACCCATGTATTTGCAAACCGACGAAGGCACGGAATTCCTCAACACACCGTTCCAACAGTTTCTGAAAGGCCAGAAGGTGTTTTTCTTCCATACGTACAACGAGACCAAGGCTTCCGTGGTGGAAAGGTTCAACAGGACATTCAAAGGCCGCATGTATAAATATTTCACCTATAAGAATACAAGGCGGTACATCGATGTTCTCCCGAAACTTGTGAGTGGTTACAATCGAGCCTATCACCGGAGTATAGAGAGAGCCCCCATTACCGTGACCCAACGCAATGAAGCCCAAGTCCGGCATGTCGTACCCCAGGCAATCGCAGCGAACGACGAAGGAGGTGTACAAGGTCGGGGACCCTGTACGGATCAGTAAATTCAAAGGTCAATTTGAGAAAAGTTACTTGCCCAACTGGAGCGATGAGCACTTCCTAATTAAACGGTGCCTACCCCGACAGCAGCGAGTCTATGAACTGGAAGATCTTCATGGGGAACCGTTGCTAGGGACGTTTTACGAGACGGAATTACAGCCTGTCGTAAAAACACAGCAAGACTACTACACGGTGGAGCAGATTTTGAAAACCGAACGTCGGCGTGGTAAACTGTTTCATTTCGTCAAATGGCAAGGCTGGCCCAGTTCCTTCAATTCCTGGGTGGCGGCCAACCAGGTGAAACGACTATAAAGCCAGACACTACTACCGTCATCCTTCATTCCACGTTCGACCACGGTGCTATGGACAAGCAGCAGCTGCCTCTGAACACAGCGTCTCCCAAAACGTGCAAAGCGCAAGTGGGCTTTGTGGTGATATTGCTAACCCTGCTGAGTGTGTTGTACGGAGGTGTGTTTTACGACGTAACCTATGTCAGCACGCTACTTAACCAACTTAGAACTCCAGCTGTGAGTGGCAGTGAAACCAGTCTACAGATAGCACCAGTCACCTCCGTGATCGAAACGAGCCCAGTCATCACCATCACCAAACCCCATGTACAAGCCACATCGAGCTCCGAGTATACAGTCAACACCTACACCAAGTACACCCACTACGTCTGAAAACCCACCGGTTTTCATCCCTCACAGTGAACAGACAACGACGGCCGACGTTATACCCACCACCATCATCACTCACAGTGAATAGACAACGACGACCGACGTTATACCCACCACCATCATCACTCACAGTGAACAGACAACGATGACCGACGTTGTACCCACCACCACCACTCCAGTTCACTCGTACCAAATTTACAAGAGCGGGTTACCACGACAGCGCATACAGCTCGAACCATGGACACTCGGTAGCAGCATCTCTTCACTTGGGTCATCGCAGGACCGACGGGCTCCGGCAAAACGCACTTCTTCAGGAAGCTCCTTCAACACGCCGACAGCATGATCACGCCACCCATTGCCCGAGTCGTGTGGTGTTACGGAGAATGGCAGGCAGCGTATGCAGCAATGCCCCACATCACGTTCGTGGACGGCCTACCCAACCTGGCCGATTTGGAACCCGACACCTTGGTGGTTCTGGATGATCTCATGGCGGAGACGGATGCGCGGGTCACCAAAGGCAGCCATCATCGACGGCTCAGCATCATCTACATTGTGCAGAATCTGTTGAGTAAAAACAAAGAACACAGGAACATCAGCTTAAATGCCCACTACCTGGTGGTCTTCAAAAACCCGAGAGATACCACTCAACTGCTGCACCTGGCGAGACAGATGTATCCCGGCCGCACACCGTTTGCGTTGGAAGCCTTCAAAGATGCGACAACTCCTCAGCACGGGTATGTGCTCTTCGACCTCAAGCAAGCCACCCCCGACCACCTTCGACTACGGACCGGCATCTTTCCCGGAGAGACCCACCACGAGTACATGCAAAAATAATGTAAACACACCCACAGTGGCTCCCCCAGCTGGAGTGTGTGTTTGATGATGGAGATAATAAAAAGAATTAATACCACAGCATGGTTGACTTTGTCTCTGTTCTCTGAGGTAGATAAAAAGAGCAGAGTTGTGAGTTCTAGCATTAGTTGTACATGATGTTTGGACGAGTACGGAAGCACGCTCCGACGCTCCGTGTATTGAAGACGGCCCCACCCGAGTTGGTCCGAACCATTGTACGCGGTGCGGACCCTGACCTTGTACGCTGTCTGTGCGAGGTCGGGTACAACCTGTTAAAAGGCAACGTTCCACTGACTCCGGCTCAGAAGACCAAGTTGGCCAAGCATAAGACAGGTCTCCGTACCCTAGTCCAGATGCAAGTCTCTCAAACACAAAAGAAAAAGGTGTTACAGAAAGGCGGCTTTCTCGGGGCCATCTTAGCACCGTTGGTGTTGGGTCCAGTATTGGGTGGACTCTTCGGGCGACAATGAACCACACGAAAAAATGGTCCTCGTCGAATCACTGTTCCTTCAAAACCTCCAATCGCCCTACCCTGTTCCACCTACGGTGAAGACCATAAACATCCTCGATGAAGAGATGCAACAGATCTTACAGAGACCGGGGTTAAGCGACAGTGAGAAAGTACAACGGTACAATGAGACGCTTCAACGGTACATGACTTTCATGGACCAATACAAAACCCTCTCTACCCCACCAGCACCACCACCACCACCACCACGCGACACACCGCCGACCTCAGCACCGCTCCAACAGCCGCCATTACCAGGGGTACCACCCACAGCCCCACAGTGGGTGGAAGACGAAGTGCTGAAGAGTGTACCTGCATCGTTCAAGAAACAAGCTGGCCTGGTATTACAACGGATGGAACAGAATCCTAACATGACTTGGAATGATAAAGGCGAACTCCTGGTACAGAATCAGGTGGTTCCCGGGACCCACATGACGGATTTAGTGAATGACCTGATGCGTCAACGCAGGTCGCACACAGATCCTCGAGGATGGGAGGTCTTCGCTCAAGGCTTGAAAGACATGCATGTACCACAGGAATTGGTGGGGAATCCCCACCGCTGGGCCTTTATGCAGCGGACCCAGCAATCGCCGAGTGGCCCACTACCTTCTTGGGAAGCCGAATGGGAACCGGAGTCACCCCCCAAAACACTTTTCAGGCCTTTACAAAACCATCCTTGATCAGGACACCCCACATATCCAGAGCCGGGACACGTAGCAAGTCGCCGCGACGAACACGACGCCGGACACAACCGCCCAAGGCCTGGAACACCTATTAAAACCAACAGCTGCAGCAGGACAGCTCAGTCGCCATGTTTTACCTCACCCTACCCTGTAACAGTTCGCTGGATGTGTTTCCTGACAACACCTTGGCCAAGTACGTCACCCAGTTACCGCGACCGTTGCATTTACCTGGACGATGGGAATGTGGCCTCGTGGATATCCAATACCCTTACTCGTGGTACAACGTGCGAGCCAATGAAGTGTGGTACGAGGTGACCTACGAAGGCAAAAACACCCGAATCACCCTCTCCGAAGGCCAATACGATACCCCCAAGAAGTTCATGCAGGGGCTGACAAGACTGCTGCATTATAAGGCTCTACGGGAGGTCACGAATGTTTCAAAACCCATCAAGTCCTTTCCCTTCAAGAGTCACGTGGACTTCGATTACAACGCACACAACGACAAGGCACAGATCCTCCTCACCGCCAACGTGAGTGTCGTACTGAGTCCTATCCTACAGCAAATGCTGGGTCTCGCTCACGCGACCTACACGGGTCCATCCGAGGACCATGGCCAGATTCCGATGGATATGAAGTCGGGTATGTACGGACTCTACGTCTACTCGGACGTAGTCGACAACCACATCGTGGGCGATATCAACACACCTCTGTTACGGGTGGTCCCCATTAAAAAGACGTATGGAGATCAAGTCACCCACAGTTTCACTCACATGCTCTACCTCCCCGTACGACAAACCGACATCAACACTATCACGGTGGATATAAGAGATGACACGGGACGACCGGTGGCATTCGAACGAGGTAAAGTGGTACTGACACTTCATTTTCGACAAGCACGTGCTCCCCACTTTGTATAATGAAGGTCCCTTACGAGTGCGATGCGTCTTTAGTGGTGCACGCATGCAACGAGGACATGGGCTGGGGAACATACTCGGGAGCATCGTCAAAACGTTCCTGCCCTTGGTGGCGCGTGGGGTGAAAGCAATCGGCAAACAAGCGGTACGCAGTGGACTGCAAGTGGCCGGTGATGTCTTGGGGGTACGGCACCCAAAGAAGCCTTGAAACGGCGGGCCAAAGAAGCGGGAGGCGTCTTGGTGGCCAAAGTACAACGCACCGTAGGGAATAAAAGAGCTGCCCCACCGAGACCACGCACCAGTCGACGACCGACCCAGCGACGACGCACATCGAAGACCCAGGATATCTTTTCTTAAACATGTCCTTGATCCACGCAGAGTCCTGCCCTCCACCAACAGTGAATTTGATTTGTGGACCGTGCCGCCCACACAGACCAGTGCCGAACAAGGATTATGAGTGGAGCATCTCCCGCTCTCCAGCATCAACGAAACAGGGCCCATCGAGTTCACCATCAGTAATGCGGATACGGCCTATGTGGATTTAGCCCATACATACTTGTATGTGAAAGCCAAGGTCGTCAATGGGGATGGCTCCAGAATCATCCAAGCTGCAACGGTGGGCCCGACGAATCTCTGGCTGCACTCGATGTTTCAACAGGTGGATATTTTTCTCAGCGACAAACTCATCAGTGACTCGACCAACACGTACCCCTATCGAGCCTACATCGAGACGCTGTTGTCGTATGGACGAGAGGCTCAAAAATCTCAGCTGACAGCCGCTTTATTCTACCAGGACACAGCCGAGCACATGAGCACGGTGGACAATGAAGGATATAACAAACGGAAGGCTTTCACCGCCAACGGCGCCTCGGTGGATCTCATGGGTCGACTGCACGCAGACATTTTCATGCAAGACCGGTACCTCTTGAACAAGATCCCCATCAAAATCCGACTGACACGGGCGCCTCCGACCTTCGCCTTGATGGCCACTCACGTAGACGGGCATGCAGCCGACTATAAGATTGTCATCCAAGGCGCAGTCCTGTATGTCCGAAAAGTGAAACCGAATCCAGCCGTTCAACTGTGACACCTCAAAGCCTTGGAAACAAAACCAGCCCAGTACCCTATCCGACGTGTACAAACCAAAGTGTTCTCTGTGCCTGCTGGAAATATGAGCACCAACAAAGAAAATCTGTTCCTGGGGAACTACCCAAGCGATTGATCCTGGCCTGTGTGGAAAATACCAGTTTCAGCGGAGCCTACCCAGAGAATCCGTTTGACTTTAAACATTTCGGCATCAATTTTGTGGCCCTGCATGTGGATGGACAACAGGTCCCAGCCACGGCCTTAACACCGAACTTTGGGAGCAGGAATTTCATTCGAGCCTATCAGAGCCTGTTTACAGCCACCGGTCAAATCGACCAGGACGAAGGGAATATGATCAGTCGGGAGGACTACGCGGATACACGTTGTTCTGTTTCGATCTGACCCCCACCTTAGAGAACGACCTGACCCTGGCCAAGCAAGGGAATTTACGGTTGGAAATCCACTTTGCACGAGCTCTCGGGACCACCGTCAATGTGATCTGCTACGCCGAGTTTGACAACATCATTCAAGTGGACAAGGCGCGCAACGTCCGGTGTGACTTTGCCACCTAACATGGATACAGACCAGATAACCACCGTCCTGGAGAATGACCCAGGGACACGTATGGTCTTTCAAGGGTTGTTCGCTCGAGATGTGTTCCCATTAGACCGTGTGTATCCTGCCGCTTACGTTCTCAACACGGACCCGATGGATCGGCCCGGTGAACATTGGGTGGCCGTGTACTTGACAGAAGCGCAGGGCGAATACTTTGACCCGTACGGCCTGCCACCCCTCCATCCCGATTTAACAGACTTCATGGATCAAGGCACAGAGACGTGGTGTTGGAACAGTGAAACGTTGCAAAGCCTGACCAGTAGCGTGTGCGGACAATATTGCTTGTTTTACCTGTACCATCGATGCCGGGGCAGAACCTTATCTACCATCGTACAGATGTTTGACGAGTACCCCAAGGCCGAGGACCGCGATGTACTCGTATATGACTGGGCCGCCCATCATTACAATGTACAAGCCCTGCTCTATGCTTAAGTTCTTTCAATGTACAAGCCCCCTGTTCTGGGCTTAAGTTTACAAGCCCCCTGTTCTGGGCTTCAGTTCTTTCAACGTACAAGCCCCCTGTTCTGGGCTTCAGTTGTCACGTGGTTGTTCTCACGTTGTTGTTGTTAGTTATTGTTGAATAAAAAACAAAATGAGATCTCACCAAAAAAACCTGTCTTGTGTGTTTTCTGTATGAGCATAATGCATGAAACTGGCTTTGAACACCGTATTAGCCAATCAGTGGCCTAGAATGGGGCCAAAGGTAACCCATCCATGTCCAGAAAACATTACCCGGGTGTACAAGAACCCGTATGTAGGCGCGGACGTAGGCGAAAGAATTCTAGTACCCGGATCTAGGCGCAGACGTGAGCGAAATTCTAGTACTCGTCCATTGGTTCTTTTATCGATCGCTCATTGGCTCTTTTTCTCGACCGCTGATTGGTGCAAATGGAACTGCCCATCCTTCCCGGGTTAATTTACAATCCCCTTTTTGGGTTCAAGCGCTGTATATCGATGCCGCAACATTGTTGCCGAACCTTGCGAAAGGGAGACCTTTGACCTTTTGACCTGGATGACCTTTTGACCTGACGCGCGCGCGCTCGCCCCGATAACTCGCGCGCGCTGCGGCCGGGGCGGACCGGGCCGGGGAAATCTTGGATGTTGAAAATCCGGACCCTACGTGTACGGAAAAAATTGGAACTCTTCTGGGTTCGGAGGTAGTTTTAGTGAAACCCGGAAATGACGTCTGTGCGCAGAACCCACACCACCAAACCACAAACACGGACCCATAGTGGTGGGTCAAACACACTGCCACGCACCCCCAAAATGCCTGCTTTCTATACTACGGCCAGACTACGCATGCGCAGACTCTTGAACACGGACGAACCATGAGTCCAGTCAGATGCTCCACCACGAGAGCTTCAAAATAAGACCACAGACGACACCATCGGATCACTAGGGGCTCACCTAGACCGCAACACGTCTATTTCCATACCCTTTTCCCAGAATTCCCTGTCTGCGCATGCGCAAAATGTTGGCAACGGCCGAGACACTAGTCCAATCGGATGCCCCTTCACATATGCTTCACATTGATACCTCACTCAACTCCATCGGCTCATTAGTGGCTCACCTTGATCCCAAAACGTCTATTTTCATACCCTTTGTCTATTGCGCATGCGCAGAATGACGATATTTCGACCCCACATCCACCCAGTGGTATGCCCCCTCATATAGGCTTCACATTGATACCTCACTCGACCCCATCGGTCCATTAGTGGCCCACCTAGACCCCAAAACGGCTATTTCCATACCCTTTGTCTAACGCGCATGCGCAGAATGACGATATTTCAAACCCACACCCAGCCCGTCGGATGCGACTTCACGAATGCTTCACATTGATACCTAATACGACTCCATCGACCCACTAGTGGCCCACCTAGACCCCAAAACGTCTATTTCCATACACTTTGTCTATAGATTTAATATGCATTCCTAGTACCCGTCCTTTGCATGGCAGAATTGTACAACCCAGAACAAGTCTGGACATGCCTTGATCTCGGGGAGCCAGGTGTTCGGCACGTGAGCTCACTCACGCAGACGCCAGACCAGGTGTTCACAGTCGCCGCAACATTGTAGCGAACGTGCAACATTGTTGCAATTCGGGGAGCCAGGTGTTCGGCACGTGACAACCCCCAACCCAAGCAGACGTCAGCGAAATTCTGGCGGGAAAACCCCCACAGACAGGTCAGTACATGTCCTATCATGTTCAAAAATGACCATCCCCATACCCCATACAGGCCGGTATATTGTATAATACAGACCCCTATTAGACCCCTATTGTAGGGGTAATCGAAAAGACACGGCCCTGACCGAAGAGACACGGACCTCACCGAAAAGACACGGAGGTCACCGAAGAGACACGAAGGTGAACGACATTGTGGAAAACCCCCACAGACAGGTCAGTACATGGCCTATCATGTTCTGAAGATGGCGGACCTCACCGAAAAGACACGGACGTACCCGAAAAAACACGAAGGTGAACGACATTGTAGGGAAAACCCCCACAGACAGGTCAGTACATGTCCTATCATGTTCACAGGTCACGCCCCATTCACCCAGACCGGAAGTGACGTCATACCTAAAAGTGCGCCCCCTGGCGGAAAAAAGGAACCAAGAGTTCCCTGGAAAATGTGGCTTTATCCGTCTTTTATATGGGTCATTCTCACGGAAAGGCACATTTTCACTTGGGGAAATATCTCAAAATCAAGATCACCAATGACTACAGAATTTGATTTCAACAGAGTCTCCATTGACAAAACTCTTTATAATGCGTACAATAAATGCAGACATTCCGAATAATAAACTTTTCGTAATGCTTAATGGTGGAGTTGTCTTCAATCATATCAGTGGTGTTACACAGGAATGATCAGTATATTGGGCACTAAGAGGACAGAAATAGGAAGATACACATAAGCTAGGCAATAGATTGCGTGTAACTATGACTAATGATGAAAAAATATTGAAGTTAAGAAAACAAGTTTGTTTTTAATATCCTAATTATGCTACTTAGCTCACCAAAATCAGCCAATTGGACCGCATGTATCAACCATTCATGTAGATTCTGCATAATAAACCTATTTATTCTTGATGCTGACGTTATACTAATCGAGTTTGTATCTTTTTCAAAATATGGGACAACTTAAACAAGTGTTTCTGAATTTCTAGACGATTCTTGCATCCGTAATACCACTGACAATCCGGTAACACCACTGACCTTGTGTAACACGTAACCTTGATTAATTTATTCATAGACGCAAAAATGCAGTTGCAAGTGAAGAATATTTAGGGGCAAAACAGGTATATGAAAAGCCTTCTGATAAAACTGCTTCTTCTTCTTCAAATATTTATCCAACTGAAATGTAACACCAGTGACAACCCGGTAGCACCAGTGACCTCGAGTAACACCACTGACCTCGTGTAACACCAGTGACCAATTTGTTCATAGAGGCAAAAATGCAGCCGTAAGTGAAAGCTATTTAGGGGCAAAACACGTATATGACAAGACTCCTTAACTTAGTATTATCTGGAAGAAAGGTAAGTTCAAGTTGTACTGAAACTTGAAGCAAAATCATGATTATTGTCAATGGTGTTACCCTGCAAATAGTAACACCACTGACAGGTAACACCACTGACATTTTGGAAGGAATTAATTGTTGCTCCCTCGTATATTGTCGTGACGGTCCAAAAACAATGATTTTGTAATTCATACGCACATTTCTTTATTACCAGTTAATATTTTAACTCGGGAGCCATTACATGTTGATCCTGACACGTAACACCAATGACCGGTAATAAACATACGCTGAAAATTGGGAGCTAGAAATGACGGAAATAGAGAAAAGTGTTTCATAAAACACTTCGTATGGAATCTCAAGTTTACCCGCGCTTGGAAAAGAAGCCGCCTGGTGGCAAAACTTTGTTTCTAATTTGAGCGTTCGCTTTTTGGCTCCGATTTCAGTTACAGTAACACCAATGACCCGAAAACCAGTGACAGACCTTTGCCCATGCCATTTTCACAAGATAATCTGCCCTTGTAAACAATATATTCATATATTGAAAGAACAGATGCAGCTGGTTGCCAAAAAGGTAGAATAATGTAGAAAAAAAGAATTTCTGGCAACTTTATCGTGGTATCAAGTAGATCACTACACCCAGTGACAGGTCTATTTTACCCTAAATTGAGGGTTCTGGTGAAATTTTACCCCAAAAAATCAATCCGGACAGTGCTTGCAATAAGTTATTCGTACTCTACTAAATGAATACATGAACAATCTGAATTTTTTCAGCCATATAAGATTGGTTAGAAGGAAATTTGGGTCGAGTGACACGAATTGCGCCTTTCCTTGAGAATGACCCATATACTACTCTCATTGCACTGGTAACATTGCTAGCCCGCCCTTTGGTCTCATCATACATCGGATCGGATTTCAACCAAAGCTCTGAATTTATGGTAGCCCATGAATTCTCAGGAAATTCTATTAACTTTTATGCATGTCCCCGAATATCATTGCGTAATGATAAAGATTCTGTGTACATATTATTTTGCAACGCAAACATATCGCTTCATATGTGTTATGGCTTGGGGCGCTAAATATCTAACCATTCCATCTGTGATTATCTCTCAATTTGCTATTTCCTAAATAACAATTTTTGGAATAACAATTTTAGCTGGGTTAAGTACGGTTTTGACGAGGCATTTCGAAGTAAAAATAATTTAATATTCTATTATTTCAAACTTTGAGTCATCTAAACAGTGAATTTGTTAGAATCTTCTGTACCATGGTTCCTGTTTCTTTCTCGCATTCGGGCTCTTTTCCAGCGCAAATCTCAGAAAGTAAAAGGGGCTATTCTTCCAGACCTGTCTGCCCCAAAATTAGCCGACATTTTGGTCATCTATATCTCCTACATGACTGAATATACTCTAACTTACTGAATTATGACCCATCACGCACACAGAATTAATTCACGTAAAAAAAAAAATAGAATATAGCTACTTATGTATATACATTTTCACCACACGAGGGACAGCAAAATCAACAGGAAGACGTCCTTCTCTGCACACGAACATGGCTAAGATAGCGACTCTTATCACCGCCAAGAACATGAAGAATATACGACCATTGCTTGGGAAACTGGTCCGTTCTATTTCAATGTCCAAATACCAACGATCGCTGACGGATGAAGATCTCATCAAAGCGTTCACAAGTCCGGAGGGTTTACCGAGGGTCGCCGGAAGACCTTTTTTACCAGGGAGCGATGGTAGCCCCATGCCTGAATATCTTAAGGCGCCCGATTCTGATTTCCCTCATTGTATCACAAAGTCGGATTTGAAGTCGGACTGGGAGAAATCTCCGGAGAATTTCACGGCGGAGGCTAGAGCTATACTCCAAAAGGAAGTTCCACTTCATGGAGCGGTTTTGTTCAAAGGCCTTCCGCTACAAGGCGATACAGATTTCGCAAAGTTCAACAGTTTGCTTGGATACAAAACCATGCAATACGAAGGAGGATTGGGAGTCCGAGACGCGGTGGCAGAAAATGTCATGACGGCAAGCAGGGAACCCCCGCCTTACACTATTGAGTGCCATAACGAAATGTCCTACAACACGAAATGGCCCACATACGTAAGATCATGAAATTCTTTTTTTCTTTTATCTTCACAGACTATTAGGGTGTGCCTGGATTTCTTTCTTCTATTTCGGTTAATTTTCTAGGTTTTTGCGTTTCATTTAACCCAGTTTTCAAAAAAAAATAAAAAAAATGTTAGAAATGTAAAACGCGAACTCAGTTCTCCAGAAATATTCGGAAAAATCACCAAAAAAGTATTCACAGCACGGTGGTAATATTTCATACCGCGATGTAAATGTTTCAACCGCAACATTTCCACCGCAATGTATCCAGTTTAAAAAAAAAAAAAAATGTAAGAAAATATAAAACGCGAATTGATCCAGTTTTCCAGATAAATTCGGAAAATCATAAAAAAAAACTATTTACACCACGGCGATAATATTGACACCGCGGTGGAAATGTTTCAACCGCACACGGCGGTATAAATATTTCTCCGCGGCTGAAACATTTCCCCATCGGTGAAAACTATTTACATCGCGATGTAAACATTATTACGCGGTGTAAATACTTTTTTTGTTATTTATTTTTTAATTATCTTGCATTTTCCAGCTTTTCTAAAAAAAACAGGGTTAAATCGAGTTTGCACTAAATCGCGTTGTTTGGAATTGCAAAAAGTTATCATGAAATTGTTGAAAACTAAAAAATTACTTGAGGAAATTAAAGAAGTATATATTTTAAAATAAAATAAATCAAGAAGGTTAACAGAAAGTTCATTTGATTTTGTGGAAAATACAGAAAAAAAGGAAACTAAAAAAAAATACCAATGTCCCCTGGCACGACTGTAACGTCTAGTGGTGGTGTTGCATCAGTCTATCTGCTGATTGTCTTGTGTCTCTTGGCTAATAATCCGCGTGACCGCTTGTGTTGCCGCCTAATAGTTTGCATCTCTGCTCGATTGTTAATGGAATTGATTCGTTCTGCAGTTTCTGGGGTGTTCGTATAGGGCCTGTCAGGGTGCGTAAAGGACCTGGCTCGATCAAGTTGTTTTGGAGTAGAGACTAGCTAAGATTCATAGCGTCTCCCTTCCCTCACCGCTATGCCGACGACAAATACATTTCCCTGGTGGTAATTCGAACATCTTCATGGCGCACTTATCATTACCTTTGCGCCCTATTGGACCTTCATTAACGTGAGAAAAAGGGCCGCCACGAATAAAAGTACCATAATCGATGTTGTGATCATCATCCCCTGTATACACGGGGTCTATTATGACGGAAATGCCCATCTTCTTGACCCTCGATTTCAGGTGATTTTGAGGCTCCATAGGGCTAATGTTAACGTCTGTAATTAATTTTTGACCGACGAATGGCCATTTAGTCTGCCATTTCTGTATTTTTATTCATGGCGGCCCATTTTCTCAAGTTAATGAAAGTCCAATAGGGCGCAAAGGTAATAATAAGTGCGCCATGGAGATGTTTGAGTTACCACCAGGGAAATGTATTTGTCGTCGACATAGCGGTGAGGGAAGGGAGACGCTATGGATCTTAGCTAAGTAGAGACCAGGTTCATGGTTGTCATATACTTGAGTATCCATTATGGAGGCATCAAATCCGACAAGATTTGCTGGACTGCTGGACTTTGCAGCTCACTGAAAAAGTACACTAATAACTCATTAATATGCCAGATCTGATTAATGTGGCTGTATAGAAATCATCATAATCCATTTTACATGTGAACAATGTTAGCACGCCAATTTTCAAATTTAAGGGTGACCGCTGGTGGTAAATCAAGGTAATGAACTTTTTGAATAATGTGTGTTGTTGCATTCATAATCGTGTAATATGAGGAAAATCAAAGAAAAAATATAGGTTGGTGTGAGTTTCTTAGCTGTAAGCAACGTTAAGTGGACTGACCCATGCTCAATTTGATAACCCAGAAAACATAGCGAATAGCCCTAGTTTTGAAGCTTATTCATGAAAAATTCATATAAATATTATTTAACTTTTTCTTATATTCTAATTGTTTGCAGATAATCACAATGTCTATCAAAACTTATCAAATTGGATGGATGTTACTGCGAAAAATTCTCGGTTAGGAGGCTTTTAAAGAAAATCCATATCTCTTAACCTAGGAAAGGGAGATAACCCAATAGGAAAAACAGGTAAAATGGCTGCCAAAGCCAAAAACCACCAGCGGACATCCTTAATTTTGTCACAGTTTGGCCAAGGCCTCTCATTATAAAAAGTTCAACAGAGCTTTAGTCTGCTTCCTTTTTGTGAGCCACAAACAAAACACCGTAGACGACCATATCTGAAGCTATTGCGCAATATGAAATTGAAAAAAATAATTTGTTTAAATCCAGATCTTAAAAAAAAACGCCCCCTCCCCTCCCTCCTTTTCGTCAGGGGAGAGTGATATGGATTTAATCAGATTGCTGAAAAAGCACAGCATTCCTGGATGACTCCTGATGATCCCATAAAGCAGTAAAATGTGAAAATTGTCTGAGTTTAGTCAATGTCATACATATTCAAACAAACACCTCTCTGTTCTCGCTTGCATACTGGGGCGACTATAGCATCCTGCAGTCGCTACAGACACTTTCTCAGTGATTTGTATTGATAGACACACTGACTATGTGATAGTCAGGTTTTATCATATCAATATTGTTTGGCATTATTGTTTGGTACTTGTGTCTACGCCCTCCTCAAGTGTGAATAAATGTACATTTGTATATACACATTTTAGTGTGGTGTGAGATGTCATCAAAGCAGCTCCCGTAGGATTTTCGTGCCAAAATTGATTTTTTTTTTGCTTTATCGGATTGATTTGAGGTCAAACTATCTAGAAATGACGAGACACTTTCTCAGCGATTTGTATTGATAGACACACTGACTATGTGATAGTCAGGTTTTATCATATCAATATTGTTTGACATTATTGTTTGGTACTTGTGTCTACGCCCTCCTCAAGTGTGAATAAATGTACATTTGTATATACACATTTTAGTGTGGTGTGAGATGTCATCAAAACAGCTCCCGTAGGATTTTTGTGCCCAAATTGATTTTTTTTTTGCTTTATCGGATTGATTTGAGGTCAAACTATCGAGAAATGACGAGGTTCAAATTTTCTGAGGGGTCCGTTCCTTTCCGTAAGCCCTCAGGACCTCTCTAGCTCCGCTTACAGTGAACCGATTTTTTACAATCTTGGAGTCCATTTAGGGGTTTTCAATGATGCTGAGTCTATTTATAACACTTTCAAAGCGATATATACTACCTTTGATATTTATATTTGAGAGGGGGGTGCTTTTCGTAAAAAAAAACATTCCAAGTACATCTGGAGCAGCTCGACCATCTTTAACAATCTTCATGACTTGCCAATTTCAACCTACATACCAACACCTACATGTATCACCACCCAAGTGATCACAGTTACGCCCTTTGGCTTCGACTTTCGAACGACTGTTGGAGGATGTACTAAGAGAACTCCATTGGGAAGGGTGTATAGGTTATATCGATGACATTTTGATTCCGGGTGAAATAGTTCAACAGGTGATAAAGAGACTGGAATCAGTCTTCAAGAGGTTCAAGGAGCCAAAACTAAAACTCTCAAAGTATTTTCTTTTCCAAAGATCAACACAATTTCTTAGACACCCAGACAGATCCAGAAAAATTGTCAGCAGTACCGGTACAAGAATGGACTCAACCGTTGAAGGCTATACAACTCAGGAGCTTCATGGGATTACGCTCATATTACCGTCGTTTCCTCAGCCGGTTCGCGACAAGGGCACGACATCTTCATAAGCTTACAGAGAAAGAATCTAAATTCAGCTGGAATTCCGAGTGTGATAAGTCAATCAGGGAGTTCAAAGAAGCCTTTTTGACAACCCCTATACTGGTGTACCCACTCCCAACACGAGGGTCGTGTTGTCCCAGGAACAGAGTGGCACAGAGCGAGTCATAGCTTACAGGAGCCGCGTCTAAAATAAGCACGAGCGGCTATACTGTGTCAGCAGAAAGGAACTACTTGATGTTGTACTTGAAGCACTGAAGCACTTTTTATCCATATCTTTATGGGCAGAAAATCCTAGTGAAAATTTATAATGCTACTGTGAGTTTGATGAAATTTGTTTAACTACCCACTGGCTAAACTGGCAGGTGGTTGGAGGTATTAGGAACATATAATTTAGAGGTAACACACCGGGCTGGACGTAGCCATTCCAATGCAGCAGTTGTGCAGCAGTTGAATGACGATGGAAAGACCAACCCATATGGTCCACAATTTCGCATTTGTCTCCCTTCTTCAAGCCTCTCTGGCGACAATGCGATAGATTGAAGATGATTGGGGGCATGTTACATCGATCCTGGGTTGACAGTACTGGAAAGACGGTGTATCAGCTGATAGTGCCCCTAGAATAGGAATGGTGTGCTCATGTATCATCATGATATTCAATCTGCTGAACACCTTGGAGTTGACAAAATGTTGAGTCGAATCAGGCAGGCTTTCTACTGGCCTGCTATCAAGCGTGCACAGAGGAATACTGTATTCAATATGACAAGTACACTGCTAAGAAAACGTCTAAGAATATAGGGCGAGCACCTTTAGGGCAATATCTTTTTGGAGAGCCAATGGAAAGGGTGGCAGTCGACATTCCAGGCCCCCTGCCTTTTACGTACGGTGGTAATATCTCCTAGTAATTACACATTGCTTTACCAAATGGATGGAGGCAGTTTCGCTGCCTAACCAGGAAGCATTTACGGTTGCTAAGGCATTAGTAGACAACTTTATATGCAGATTTGAAACACCATTACAGGTCCCCTCAGACCAGGGTAAGAAACTTCGCTCTTCAAGGAAATGTGTGAACTTCTCCAAACTAACAAGACAAGAACCTATAGCATGCGACGTCAATCAAATGTGACTATCAAGAGATTCAACAAAACTGCGGCAATTATGTTGACAATGTATTGTGAAAAGCAATAACACAGATGGGACGAGTTCCTTCCTCAGGTTATGATGGCTTATAGGGCCTCTAGAAATCCATGCACAAATAATTTGACAGGGTTGTTATATGCCTCTTCAGGCAGTCATTCAGACACAGGAGCGGGAGGATCTAGAGATGGACCCGGAGCTGTATAGCATGGAGCCGAGGAAGAAAATTCAGATGATTGCTCATGTTGTTCTGAAGCAGAAAGCGGAGTATCAGAAACGCCATTATGATGTTAAGTCTAAAGAGAGGACACTCGAGGCTGGACAGGCAGTTTCGCTGTATAACCAATTGGGGAACTGCGGGGTTTGTTCCAAAATTACATCACAGTGGAAGGGTCCTTTCGTTATTGTAAAAAGGATAGACGACCTAACGTACATGGTGAAGAGGTCGCCTAGGCAACAACCAAGAGTGTATCATGTGGACCGCCTAAGTATATGGGCAGCAAAACACTTGCATGGTGCAAGCGAAGCAAAGAATCAGAAAATCAGAATAATGATATATCCACTTAGTGTTACCGATTCGGCCATGAAACCTGAAGAATGGATAACTCGTGGGACAGTTGAACAGATTCACTCACGCTACTTAAGCGATCGCTGATCTGTTTCATATCGTGTTCAGCGCATCTCCCAGATGGGGGTCTAGGGCTTGGAAAATTTGAACCTCATCATTTTTCAATAGTTCGACCCCAAATCAATCCGATAAAGCAAAGAAATCAATTTTGGCATAAAATCCTATGGGATTACATCTTATACGACACTTTTTTTTCCAGTTTTTCACGACGCGCCAACCCCTGAGTCTACATATGATGTATTCAGTCATGTTCGACTACAGTCCACTGTTTGGACTATAATTCAAGTTAATTTAAGTTACTCCGCGTACATTTTTAATCGATGATAACTGGACTATTTTCGACCAAAAAGTTGTCAAAATTATCATAAATGTAAACTTATTGATCCTTTCTTGGAACAGTACACTGTAGCCGCAACACTGTAATAATCGGCAAAACTGTATATTTTCCTATAGGAAAATTTGATCCATATTGACCATATTTACACCAGTTATCAATAGTTAACAAACCTGTCCCAGGTTAAAGAGATAGCGGAGAGCCCAGGAGGAAGAACTGGAGCTCAAGCATGTACCAACCATTTAAGCTGGATTTTAATTTCTTAACCTTATCTGGCCGGGGTTTTAAGGGATTTGTCCAGGCCTTGGGGGTGGAACTTGAGCTAGGGGGCTGAAACTTACCACACTATACCCTTGGGTCAAGCTCTGCGAAGATGGCCGCTTTGATGACATCACAGTGACGTCATTTTCAAAAACGGCATTTATTGGTCGATTTTTTATTTTATTTTCGCAATTTCTCCGTAAAAGCTGCATGAAAAATGAGTAAATATTAATGTGATGTGAAATAAAATAGTTTTTGCGTACTTTTCATCGAAGAAAAGCAGAAATTATGAAGAAAATGACGAAACAACACTTTTATGGTACCCCACGTGGCCGCTATCTTGAATTTACCCATGATCCTCTGCTCGAGGGGTTATGCAAATATGCTCAAAATGACCCCAATATGATAAACTATAAAGTCACGGAGCGTCAGATCTCATTTTTTGTCGTTTCGGATAGCGGAGCAAGTTTGGTAGCCCCCTCCCCACCCCATGGGCCTGGTAGGGTTAAGGATCAACCACACTGACAAAAGATGACAGCGTGAATTTGTATCGTGTTTTCCGCGAGTGGTATATTCTTTTTCATCCTACTAACCATTTTCTTATGTTGAGCATTCACTGCGTCGTTCTATGTCGTCGAGTATATATAAAATTAGCCATGGAAATAATACCAAGCACGTTCGGGCTGAACTCAAAGCATATGTCTTATACGGCGACATGTTGACATAAACATGTCAAAATACCCTATCGTCATATCAACTTGCAATGTCTTGCAGTTTGGAACGATAACTAAACACCCACATGGAAACTTATTATAAAAATGGAATGATATATGGACGTAAAAAAGTGGAAAGTAATAAAAACAGGACAATGATGGCTGTTCCTGGATTGTATTAATTCAGTATGTCAGAAAGTGTTCGGACAATTTATAAGTATGCTAATGATATTTTGTTATAACACATTCTGATATTGTACTGGGGATACCAACACGACTCATTGGGATCTCGGATGTTCCATATTTCTTCGAAAACTCCCATGCTCTGATAATAAGAAGTTAAACACAGTTATGCAGAAATTTAATGAGTATTGCTCCCTAGTATGAACCCATATGAGAGACACAACATTTCCAGTTGTGTTCAGACAACCATAGAGACCATATATATATGAATATGTTAATGAAATGAGGACCAGAGTAAAACCACGTGACTTTGGGCACTCGCCTAACTCTGGGATTCGTGACGTATATTATCTGTGGCATTCTCCACGACACTCTGATATGAAGGCTTCTTCGCGTTCATGATTTATCAGGAGACAATGCTATCACTGTGTCGTGCAGCTGAATCGAAAAAATAATGACTTAAAGACATGTCGGCCGCTGTCCGAGCGACATCCGATACCACGATGTGCATTGTATAAGAACGAAGGCATAGAACGAAAAAGCGGCTACAGAAAGGAAATCAAGTTCTTCTTTAAAAAATCGCATCAAACCACAAGAAAACAACACTAAATCAAAATGTTACCGATGTGACAAAAACATACCTTGCTCTTGGTAAGACATGCAATGTCGGTCAACGTAAAGACCATTTCAATGCGTTTCTTTGGGCTGTCACAAAGCACACACTTAGATGAGGGAGAGAGCTCTAGTGATAGTGGGGATGAATTATTTATTGACGCAGTGGAAACAGAAAGCGAAAAGGACGAATGATAACATGGTCTATGTACAAATGACATTAATATATGTTTCAAACCAAAATCGATCCAAAATCCATAAAACGAAAATAATACTAACCTCCTAAAGTTGAGATGACATTTCAGTTCATGGTTCGTGTATACTTGAAGTAAAACCCTTAGGAAAAGCATTATATTTCATTGTTGCCGAAACGTTTTCTATGCGTGGGAAATGGATGTTTCAGATCCAAAAGTGAATGCGCAGGGTCCCCAAGACAAACTGTCAGGCTACCGGGAACGCACTCGTGCACTGATCTTGGCCAACGAGGGAGTTCGATTCAACCTGTCACCTTGTCTGGATCAAGGAGGTTGGAAAGGAAGACCTGTAATGGCAACCAAAGCAAATTAATGCAATACTGATATATGAGCAGGAATACAGGATTCAGATCGCGGTAGCGTACAATCCCTGCAAAGAAGATCCCTGATCTATGATTTGGATTTACCTGTATTCTTATAGTTATCTTTAACCGAAGTTCAATATAATAGAAAATATATACAAAATATATAGCCCTAGCTATATCGCGTTCAGGCCTGGTCACAGCCACGGTCTGGTCACGACCGGTTCTCTTCTGGATGGGTCCAGCTTCTATCTTCCTTCCCCAGACATTTGTGATAGGGTCCAGCGTCTATCTTCCTTCCCCAGGTCTTCGTGATAAGGTCCAGCGTCTAGCTTCCTTCCCCAGGTCTTCGTTCACTCCCGTATGGATGAACTCTGCGTCGTGTCTCGTCTTACACGACCTGGCCCTCCCGTGGTTATATCCGGCGTGTGTCTTACTTCCCCCGGTCTTCCTCCCTTGGGTGGTATGGACTTCGTCGTGTCTCGTCTTACACGACTAAGCCTCTCCAAGCGTTGGTAACTGTCAATGGATGCGGACGGCCTGGGCACGACAGTCCTATCACAGTACAAAGGCTTCTACGGCACCGGCCCGTCTCTCTGTAACACCGCAGGACTATTCAACTGCACGGCTCACCACAGCAGCAGACGGCACCCCTCGTAGGAATACACCCCCAGGCTTCAGCGACCCCGCTCACGGCGACTCACTCCGCGGCCCCGCTACAAGGACGAATCATCAAGGCTAGAGTTCACGGCTACACGGTCCACATAGGATCGGACATCAATAACACACGGTGGATGGGTAGGCACCTGGTCTAGTAACCCTCTTCCTATACTACTGTATGGGCACCTGGTATAGGAACCCTCTTCCTATACTACTGTATGGTCAACTGGTATAGGAACCCTCTCTCTATACTACTGTATGGTCAACTGGTCCATCAACCCTCCTTCTATACTACTGCATGGTCATCCGCAATAGATGGGCATCTGGTCAAGGATTCCCCCTTTATATACTACTGTATGAGACAGTAGTAATCTATGATTGGCCGTGAATTACTCAATGTATGTACAGGGTGGTGAGAGACTGTATGCTTATGGAGGCGTGAATGAATAATCGTTTATCGTACGATTGACTGGGTAGGTGTATATTTGTCAAGCCCTGGGCTCGAACCTATAGCTGGTGGGTGTTAGCGTGAATGTATTTCAACCCGTAGGTTGTGTGTTTAAAGGTCAACCCAAACGCTCTGAGGTCAAAAATATAAAAAAATAGTCCTTTCGATTCTGAAAATAATGATATTCTTTTCATAATTTTGTGCAGTCTGGTTGGCGAGATATTGCCGTTTGAAAGGTGAAAATCGCTCTCCTGTCAATTCCAGCTGTGACGTCACGGAGGGAAGCCGTCTTGTATTCTCTATGTTAAAGCCGTATACCACAGTCGTATGTAGCTGCTGATTTCTGGAGATTTTCGGAGTATCGGGGCATCATTTTTTAAATATGCCGCGACGTTGTGTAGTGGGAGGTTGCAGTTTTACTACAGATGACGGTGTTAGTATTCATTTGTGGCCCAAAGACGAGAAAATCGCTGCAAATTGGACGAAATTTGTACGCAACACGAGAGTGTGGAAAGAGGGCCCGAGCCAGTACTCGTATAATTTGCTCGGCACATTTTGACAGAAAGACATCATTCGAGGACATCTACAGCGTAGCAGTTGAATTCGGGTACAAACCAAAACTAAAGAGAACAGCTATTCCAACTATCAAACGTAAGAACAATCAGAATGTGACGGCAAAGAAATCGGACAAGGAGAATCTATCACGGACATCGGCTGAACGAACCTAGCCTGCAAGCGAGGCCTCGGGCAGGGGGACGGCTGTACATGCCCTGCTCGCTCTCGCGTGGCATTTGTTGCTTGAGCACCTACAGGTTAGACTGGATGAGTCTCTATTTCATATATACACGTTTAACCATTTGTTCCAATGTGTCTTAATGTCTGTATTTGTATGTTCAATTTTATTCATTCTATGTATGCGTTTTTAGCCAAATGTTGGCACAAACTTCACGCAAATAAATTATCTAAATTATATACTATTTAATAATAATAATAAAATGATCTTTCATAAATATATATACGTTTGATAAGTAAATAAATAAAAAACACCAATTGGAGTGAATGGCTGTAGATACAGAAGTGATAATTATACTTTCATAATCCCTTGACATTTGAGATTGTGGGAATATCATTCGATTTCAATTTAATTGAGGTAATTTGTCGAAAATTGAGCAAATGTGAATGCCGATCCACTCACCACGGCTTACTTTTCGCCATGAATGTCCAAAGTTTTTTTTATCAAACTATATAATTCTGAAATTGGTATTTCATGGGGATTATGGGAAAACAAACAAAATTCAAATCGGACGTATATCAGTAGAGTTATCAACAGTTTACTGTCCATACTGCCGAATCCCGGAGTTTATCCCTTCGAAAAGGCTGCCTCGGTCAGTAACAGCAATAACAACACAGATGTGCTCGTTCGTTACATCACAGAATCGTTCTACATTCAATACAGTTTGAAATATATGGACATTTGGTCTTATAGATGACGATAATAAGGTTTCCAGTCAAGTTGCATACCAATCTGTATTCAACAAACGACCTCTCCGAATCCTGTCGTCGTCGAGTTCCACGTTGTCAGAGTGATTGTCACTGTCAGGATCGGAGCCGTACGGCTCAAATTGATATGGCTGAATTCCGCTGTTGGTCTGCAAACAACTGTTAATTTGCCCGTCATCATCCTCCTCTATGTCTATTTCATCTTCTTGGCGAAAAATATTTCCATCTAAGCAGCTGATATCGCTCGAATCGACATCTGAACCGGAGCTCTGACTGCACTCGCTTTCCATGTTATCCGCTGTTTTTTCTCAGGCAACTTCCCTGCGTGACGTCATCAACCCAGCTGTGAAAGTGTGGAAAAGCCCACTTTGCTCCCATATTACGTGTGTTTCTGATCAGATTAGAATTTTTTCAATATTTTTTTCATACAAAGTGAAGTATGAACTATGATTTTTAAGGATTTTTAGACCAAAAAAAATTCCGTTTGGGTTGACCTTTAAGTACGTGTGTGCATGGATAATTGTTTAGGTAGGAACTGTGTATGTTTTGCCTAGCTGTACCCTCTTCACAGAGACGAGCGTCTCCTGCCGGATACAGGTTAATCGATACCATAAAGGTATGGCCATGCTATCAACACTAACGCCGTTAGTTAATTCCCAGAGCTGAGCCTGCACTACCGTACAGTAGAGATAGGAATAACCATTGACGATAAGTGTCTATACTCTAACTCCCAGCGCAATACCCACACAACTGTGCGATACGGTTGAGATAGGTAGAGATCGAAGTAGAGTAAACACAGCCCGGACGTGTTGAATGTAAGTGAGTGTAAATGTATGCAATGATGCTATAGGATTCGGCGGCGGCACTTCTTCAATTCGGCGGCCTGGTCCCGGCCCGGCGGCGGCACAAATTCGGCGGCCTGATCGCGGCCCTTCTCCGGCCCGGCAATGTATTGGATTTCTTCTCCCCAATAAATTGTGCGTGTTCTCACCTTGAAGTTTCTGCTGGTCTCTGTCGTTTCAGCGGGAGTCCGGCTTATATAGGGCTACCGCTCTTCTGTGGATAAAGGTAGAAACAGAACGTTCTCCTGCAGATAAAGGTAGAAACAAGTCGACGATGCCAGCGCCATCTTTATTGTCAAAGAATCACACTCCCCCCGATCAGTTTATCTGGACTTCGCTGGATAAATATGGCTATGGAGGAACAAACCATAATTCATAACGGGCGTAACTGGTAAATCTCAGCTTCCAACTCCCTCTAGTTAATTCATACGACGACCGCAAAGTTCACTGTCCCTCATCTGCATATTCTCTGAAACCGACTTCCGGATTCCTGACTGACGTCATCTACAGCGAAGCAAGTGAGCTCACCAGAGTCCCTTTTTCCGTCCCGACTGATCGTTTGAGATAACTTCACCGGAATTTCGAGGCATTGTCTGTCTCCCGGATTATTATAGTTCATTCTAGGAAAATTACAGCGTTGATTTCCATCAGGTAAGTGAACCGCACACATAAACACAATGTCACTTTCGATTTCACATATAGTCACATGTCATTCAGAAGCTGTGATTTATTAAAGGGGAGCCCAAGGGGTCGTTGTCATTCTGCACTTTCGTTACACTGCCAAACACCGAGTGACGCCTGTCCTTGGGTTAAACATCTTTGAGAAACTTGGCTTAGTTAAACGTATTTTTGCAATAGTCAAAACAATCAGAATAAAAGAGAAGCATAGATATTACCGTGGGTGAATTCCAAGACGTGTTCAAGGGGTGAGTGAGTAAGTGAATATGATTTAACGTCGCTTTCAACTATATTTCAGTCATATCACGACGTTGGGTCCTATACCTTTTCACACCCGGGAACCACGCAGGTGGAGTCCTATTCCTTTTCACAACCGGAAACCCCACAGGTGCCTCAGTTAGTCGTCTCTTTCGACAAGCTCGCTGAGGAGCTGAGGCTTATTCTTGCCATGACCTGCGGTGTGCACAACGACATCCCAGGTCAATCCCCGGAATCCCCGCGGGGCCGTGTTCAAGGGTCTAGACTGTTTGCCTGGAGAACAAAGAAATATAAATAGACCAAACAATTAAACTTGTGATACACCCGAGCAAAAAAGCTACATTTGCGCCACACGACAAACTGAAAAGCGAACTGGATAGAATGGAAAAACTGGGTGTGATATGTAAAGAAGAAAAGCCAACTTCCTGAGTGAATTCGAATTTTGTCGTTCAGAAGAAAAATGGGTACTTAAAGAGCATATCTAGATCCTATGGTTTTGAACTTGGCAACCAAATAACAGCACTATAAGCCTACAACAGGAGAAAAAATAATGGCTCGGATGGCTAACGTCAAGGACTTTAGAAAGTTCGATGCGTCTTCTAGCTTCTGGCAGATGAAATTAGACAAAGCATTCTCAGAATTAGCTTGCTTCAATAGACCATTCGGCAGATTCAGGTACCTTAGACTAATCGTTGGGATTTTTTTAGCACCAGAAGTTTACCACAAGTCTGTACATATGCTGTACGAGCACACTGAAGGAACGGACACAACTTTAGATGATATTGTGGTATGGTGTTCAACGACTGAACAGCATAATGAGAGGCTGGAGGAAGCTTTACAGCCTGCCGAATCTGCAACTCTAAAATTGATTTGACATTCATAGGGGATGTAGTTTCCTCAGAATGTACAAGAGAGAGAGAGAGAGAGAGAGAGAGAGAGAGAGAGAAAAAAGAGAGAGAAAAAAAATTAATGTTTAATGTCAGCAATATTTCAGCTATATAGCGACGATCAAAAAAAAATCTAAGTATTCTAAGAAAAACAAGTCAGCAACCCAGCAATCCAGTAGTAATCAACACAACACACCGAAAGACATACACATACATTTAAAAAAAACGATTTCTCTCACAAAACCTAAAATACAGGGTTTTTTTTACCCGACAAAAAAGATCTTCTGAAGTTGCGAAACCTGACAATGAATGTATCAGCCATCCAAAATTTCCAAACCCCAGCATCCAAGAAAGATATCCTTGAGATGGTTATTTACCTGGGGAGATATTCATCAGACTTGTCTACAAAACAAATTTCCATGAGAGAGCCTGTTGAAAACTGCAATGAATGTGTCTCAAGCAAGGCTAAGAGCATTCATTTTGACTTTAAACAAAGAGATCAGCAGATGCCTCAAAATCCGTGTTAGGAATAGTCCTTCTGCGGAAGTATGGGTCCTGCTGGTCACCGGTGGATCTCCAGCATTGCCCCGAGCGGAGACAAGATACGCTCACATTGAGATTGAATTACTGGCACTAACTTTCTCATACATGGACAATCTGTATCAGCAAAGACATATCACAAGCATTTTGCTGTCGTATCAAATAAGCCACGGAACGCATCAGCCATCAGCATACAATCATTTATGTTCAGGCGGCAAAAGTATAACTGGGATGTTACATATTCCCGTGGTAAATTCATCTTCACATCTGATGGCTTTTCCAAGGCATACGGAAATATATCCACCATGAGAATGATGTCTCCAGTATAGCAACCTCGCCTGTGTCGCTTCGCAAAATGGAGCAGATCTGGATCGATAAAGAACAGGGCCCTCAGCTACAAACTTTGCAACGTGTCATCCGTGATTTCCTGATGCCATATGAAAGTGCTCCAAAACGATTTTTAATCAACTTTGTTGATTGGATTACACTGTATGAGAGCAAACTTGTTATTCGGCGATCTCTGAGAACAGAAATGTTAACTACTGTACATATTGGTCACCTTGGTATTGGAAAGTGTAGGATGCGATCTAAATAGGTGATATTCTCGCCCAGAACGAACCAGAGTATATCAGAAATGGTGATATCCTGCTCTACATTGGAGCGATATGCAAGAGAATACAGGAAGCAGGCATCTGAACTGCTAAAAAATTACAACACATATAAGGGAAGTGGGAAGAGGTGCCGACATACTGACAGAGCCACATGACTTCACAGTATAGTCTTCCGGTTAACTTATTCTAAAGCACATACCAAGAATCTAACGATTCGTGATATGTGTTGTATCTCAGGTACGCTTTTATTGTACCTGTTCGTGTGGCTACTTGGATGATATGACCACGCGGCCCCTAGCACCGGCATAAGCGGCATTAGATACAAATCTAGAGAGCTATGATGGAAATGCTCTGACAACTCGTATATTGGTAATTGGTGAGCTGTGTCGCTGTGACAACTCGTACACTGGGGTTTGGTGAGTTGTATCGTGGTCAGATGAAAATGACGGCATAACACGAGTTATAATGTCACACTAAATGCAGTAAATGGGAAATGTAGACCAGATAGGTGGGAAGATATTGACATGAATTCAATTTGGGGATGGGGACCTAGCAGCCTCCTGAACAGTCCAACTGATCAATCCCTAGACAATTCCCACAATCTTTGTCCCCAATTGATCAACACGCAAAATTAACCCACAAGCTTCCCCAGTTTATATTTCTAAGATATATGTTTTTTCATCCTTTCAGCTCATGTTTTTTGCGCAGATCCCAGCGAAGCTCAGATGCGGTGGAGAATCAGTTATAGCAGACGTCAGAAGAATTCGGCGGGAATTAGACAGCGAGGTTGTGGCCAAGTTCAAGGGTCTTGGTATTAAAATTACACAGTTTCTTCCACACAAGGATAATGCAACATATTTATCCTGGCAAGAGGTAGGTGGAAGTTTGACCTAATGTGCGCTATTGCGTCTCAATGATAATATTTAGACAACGGGGGCAAGTTGCCCGTGACAACTGAGTAGGGAGGTGTGGTTAAACGGGTCGCGTGACACGTTTGCTCAAAGAAAGCCATCTATTCCTATCCATCTAATATCCTGAAAGAAATATTAGTGATAATTTCTGATATTTTTAGCAATTCAACAGAAGGCAGATCAAATAGCGACATCGATGAGCGTCAGTCAGGAGCAGGCCACGGAGCAGGTCAATGGTGGCCCCCAATCTAGCCCCAGAACTCACTTTAGCTGCGAAAACTGACCTCTGGCCTAGTGGATTTCTGGGAGCGAAAACGGAAACATCGCACCTGTTTGTTTACTTTCTTATTTATTCTACTTTTTATGTGTTTTGTACTCTGTCTCAAATGGGATGCTCAGTACAATAAAGAATCTTATTTTATCATGCGCACAATTAATTTTCGGCGGAAACAATCTCGCATTCGTCTATTTCCGTATTGACGAAAATTAGCCCAGTTGCTGAGTTCTGATAGATTGCTATTATTCAACTAAACGTAGAAATAGTTTTGTATAATTTGAATGAATTGTGTTCGTTTGGCTAAAATTAACTGAATTTCACAATAAAATGCGCCCGAATCTCTTGATTATCAAAGGCACTATTTCGTATCCGGCTCACTACGTGATCGTCATACGCTCCCCACCAGTGGGGAGTTGTGCGTTCTATGTGAGAGGCTCGTTCCGCCAATACGGAAATAGCCGAACGTGAGATTGGGTGGCCCCTTCAACCGCAGAGCTCTGCTGGTTTGCTCACAGTGCGATCATTAGTAGAGGAATGTAGTAGGACATTGTGGATACACATTAGATTGACACTCTCTTATACACATGAGCTTGATTCTGAATGTTTGAATTGGTGGAGATGGGAAATTTATGATGATAAATATGAGAATAAATGAATGACAGAAGAAGAGTTATTTTCCTTAATAATATTCCAGCAGGAGTTACTTCCCTTGTCGTGACGTCGATTATGTCTCTTATCGTCACGACATGGGACATAACTCTTTCTGAAGTACTATAAAAGAAAGTAATTTTTCGTCTCCTTTCATTTATTCTCATATTACTCATGATAAGTTCTCTATTCCCATCAGTTCAGAATCAAGCTCGTTATCCAGAATCATGCTCCTGTGCCTTTATATAGCCTAGCGCTGAGGAGTTTTGATTTAAAATTTTGTGACCCCATCAAAAAATGACCCCATCAAAATACCACACATCGATGTCGGCATCCCAAGCGACCGTCGACCATGCATATGAATATTTATCAGTATACTTAGATTGATTGGTTTAAACTTCAGTCCTTCATGTGTGACAGTCGGTCTGTGGCAGAACAGCAGTTATCAGCAGAAGGTTTCGAATACGAGTGGACTGAAGATAAATCATTGAGATACTGGAGGAACCTTCCTCCTACCAGATACCACCACGAAACAGGTACGACTACTCGATACGACTAAAACTCGACATATAGTGATCTGTTGTTATATGAAACAAAATCGTTTCCCTGCAGAATTAAATCGATTCCTCGTTGAACCAAATCAGTTCATTTTACAGCTAAATCGATTCATTGCAGAGATAACTTGGCTCCTTGCATAACAAGATTGATTCACTGTCAAAGAAACTTCAAATTCGCTTCATGTCAAAGCAAGTTCATTTTAGAAAAAAATCAGTTGATTGAAGAGCTAAATCGGTTCCTTGTTCAGCCAATTTGGTTTATTGTAAAACACGTTCATTTTAGATCCAAATGGGTCCATTGTGGAGTCAGATCGGTTCATTGTGGAGCTAGTTTGGTTCCTTGTAGAACCAAATTCGTTCATTGTGAAAGCAAGTTCAATGCCTATTGCTGCTAGAATATGTATTCCAAGACAATGGTTCCAAATATACGTATTACCGATGCAATACCCTCTTTCGCCCACATTAGATCCATCTCAGGTTTCTATTTTCCCCAGGTGAAGAGGTTTGGTTCAACCAAGCTCACATGAATGTCACCTACTTCCTCGCGAATCCAGACTGGGGTTCAAGACTGGAGAACGTTCCAGACGACCAACTGCCATACCATACCTACTACGGGGATGGGTCAAACATAGAACCCGAAGTGTTGCAGCACATTCGCGATGTCACGTGGAGAAATGCCGTTGGCCTTCAGCTTCAGAAAGGCGACCTACTTTTTCTAGATAACATGTATATCCAACATGGCCGCCTTGGATTCGTAGGCGAGCGACGGCTTCTCCTTAGTATTACTGACAGCAAACTCTAAACACAGATTATAAAGTTGAAATGTCCCACTAAAGAGTGAAAGGTTCCCACATAGTCCCGTCAATCTAGCCCATTGTCGCGCCTCCTCACAGAACAATCGCATCATGATTCGTTCAGTCAATCTAGCCAATTGTGTGGCTCAACCCAGAACATATATAGCACAACATGTGTTCACTTGCACTGAACAACATACCAGAAATACATCCAAATCTGTTTGGTGGACATTTATCAATACAAAGATATCGGTTGTTTATATATTTAAGAAATCAGGGATTGTGCTCATTCACACTGCGAAAATATTGTGTTGTTTAACACAATTTTGTGCTAAAATGGCTTCAACACAAAATGTTTTGTGTTGAAATCAACATGGTTTTGTGTTAAACTTCATATATCAACACAAAACTGTGTTGAGTTCAATACAAACTAGTGTTGATTCTAACACAATTTGTGTTATTTTCAACACAATTCTGGTGCTAAAATGGCTTCAACACAATTTTTTTCGCAGAGCACGCAAATGCAGATAGGGTACCGGTATAATTTAATGATATATCTTTGACATTGATGAGGATGATTACATGTAACACACAGATGGTTTTGACTCATCTTCCTTACTATAAATATAAACTGTAACCAGTATACCATTATCTAATGAAAATAAATAACGTGATGAGAATAAGTAATTATCAAATTATGTACCTGTAAATGAAGACTTTGTGGATATATGAAAAGAAAAAAAATAGTCCCCAGCCAATCCACCTGGCGTTGAACTCTCAATTGCTATTTACTAAATATATATCTATACTTTTAAAAGAGCCGCGCGTGCATGCGTTCGAGTATCATTTCTTGGTTCAATGTTCTGCACTGAATGCATACAGAAAGTTGTACATATCTCGATTTATTTCTCTAAAATCAAGTGCTTTCAAAGTACGGCTATCATTTCAGTCGAAAAACGAAGTTATGTAGATTTATCCAAACTGGTCTGTCTCTATTACAGTCTGTCCAACTTTATTTCCAGCGAAATTCTGGATATCAAAGTAGTATGTTAAATTATCAACTTATTAGTTATTTAATGTATTTAATGAATTCAATATCGAATTGAATGTAATTACAATACAATGGATGTGATACTGTTGCTAAAAAAATAGTTATTGTACCGCCATCATTTCGGTTGATGTTTATTATGTTCCTCACATGCCACCCCGGTGACCTTGGGCGTAATAAAGTTGAGTTGAGTTCAGAGACACTCTTTACCGCTGTTAATTGATTAGTTAGATTTATTGAGTGCAGGGCGGGGTGAAGGGAGCA
The DNA here is from genome assembly GCA_036873755.1 of Hanleya hanleyi. Taxonomy (NCBI): domain Eukaryota; kingdom Metazoa; phylum Mollusca; class Polyplacophora; order Lepidopleurida; family Hanleyidae; genus Hanleya; species Hanleya hanleyi. The sequence continues at coordinate 74,663 of JAVTVY010038855.1, forward strand.
AAGAAAAGTCCCTCGACCCGCCCTCATCTAATCAACCTAATTAACCAATTAACAATGGTAACGTTGTCTGTGGGGGGCGGAGGATGGTGTTGTAGCGTCCTTCACATCGAATAACCAGCTACCGAAGTGTGTATTTTACTTTATTTTTATATACAACAGCTAAATTCAGAAGTATGACATATTGAACAAATTTCAACTTAACCATGGAATTGACCGAATGAGTTTGGCTTTGGGGCATGCAGAACTTACTTCAACAGCAAAGAATAAATTTGATTTTCTAGCATTTCCTCTCATCGGGCAGTGAGTTGAATAGGAGACTGTTAGGCTGAATTGATTAGGAGACTGTTACAGTGAATTAATAGGAGATAATTACAGTGAATTGATTAGGACATTACGGTGAATTTGCTGAGAATGGTTTTTGTTGTTGCTGCTGTTGTTGTCGTTGTTAGGAAATAAAACTGAAAGTATTTCGACGAGAATCTTATTAATTCCTACCTTTTCATATAGGCCTATACACTTCCGATCAGCTTAAACTTCCAATTAGTGAACAGTGTTTACGCGCCGTTAGCGCGCCAACGAGCTGGCCTAATCACCATGACTTATTACACCCCACCATGATGTGACCGTTGCCTCCACGTGCCGGTAGAATATAGTCCGGTCAAACCACTGAACCATTGTGAGCATGTCGGCGGTAAACAAAGGCTCCCCGTTGGCTGATTGCGCGCTAACAGTCTTCGCGGCTTAACACTGAATTGTTTTCAAAGAGTTCCCCTCTAGCGGTGTACGGCAAGAACACAATCTATTCTACAGTTTAAATTACTGGCTAAGTAATTAAACAAATATATAGAATATTTGACTTCAATAAGAATGCTGTAAATGATTATTTATTATTTTTTGTTTGCGCTCCAAGGAAACTCGGCCGTCTTCTACTCTGCCATTTCATTTCTTTTCAAATGAGACACAGACGCGCATTTTGTTGGACGAAAGCGGGATATCGCTTTACCCCGTCCGAGAGAGAATGCACTGTTATGTTTATATTCTCCACTTGTTTACGCCAAAATTAACGAGATTATTAATCTTTACAGTTGTTTTCTTGCTGACAATATAACATCCGTTATACTGTTCGACAGGAAGTATACATTAACACATTTGAAATGTTGGTTTTGATGTCGGGGATGCACCATCTATTCTACAGTTTAAATTACTGGCTAAGTAATTAAAAAAATATATAGAATATTTATAAGAATGCTGTAAATGATTATCTATTATTTTTTGTTTGAGCTCCAAGGAAACTCGGCCGTCTTGTGAACATTCGGTTGAGACTACGAATAATCTTCATTACCAAAAGTTTCCCCAAAGATAAATATATTATCAGAATTCATAAAACGTTGGTGTGTGCAAATTGCGAAGGCCGCCTCCTCTTTCAGAACGGTCAGTAAAACGGTTGAACGTAACATTTCAAATGAATACAGCTTCGTATAAATTCAGACACGCGGGCGAGTCGAGGTCATAATCGGGGCAACATGCAGTGCTCGGTCAGACTAGTTGTCTCTTTGGCTTGTCTTGTTACAACCGCCTAATCAAAATATACACAGAAACTCAAAAGATAAATTAGCCCCTTACAGAGAATGACAAATACTCCAATTGTATATGCTCTTTATTCGTTACCGCCCGACTGTTAAAGGTTGCACACGAAACTTCCGATGAGAAATTAAGAATTAACATTTATGGCCCACGCATTCATCGTTCCAACAAAAAAGAAACAATAACAGAGATTTCTACATAAACAATAAGTTAATGCCATTTCATTTCTTTTCAAATGAGACACAGACGCGCATTTTGTTGGACGAAAGCGGGATATCGCTTTACCCCGTCAGAGAGAGAATGCACTGTTATGTTTATATTCTCCACTTGTTTACGCCAAACTTAACGAGATGATTAATCTTTACAGTGTTGTTTTCTTGCTGACAATATAACATCCGTTATACTGTTCGACAGGAAGTATACATTAACACATTTGAAATGTTGGTTTTGATGTCGGGGATGGAGGGAGGGACTTCAGCTATAAATAATGTGGGTCCACTGTTCGTTTTACCATTCTCTTTTATACACTGCATAATCCGGTAGTAAAATCCCGGCATTTACTCTTGAATGGTCAAAATTAACACAATTTGCAAGAATTTTGAATATATAAAAATGAATGACTTGAACATGCGCATCTGTATGAGAAGCGGCCGTAAGATGAAACTTCCAATAAACAAATACCTATTCTTTAATACCAGAAAGCTATTCCGTGAGATGCGCAAGTCTGGGTCAACTTTGAAAGCAGGTGTCCGACGAAGCACAAATTACAATCCATTTTGCAAGCAGTGTTTATGATTAAAATAAATCTTAAATCTATTTCCTTTTAAAAATTCGTGCCGATTAATGCCACGTGGACTCCCAACTGATTTTCTTGAGCTCTGTCGCGTGAACGATCGCTCCCTAACAAAGCAGCTTGCTTCCAGCCGTTGTCTGACCGTGCTGATAGCGCGCGGCCTGTGTCCAGTCATGTCGACGGACTACATTCAACAGAGTTAGAACAATGGCCAGCCGATAATCATGGGCATTAGCGCGCTATACCTTTGTGTTGGCGCACTTCGTTTGCGCGCCATTGGTGCGCTAACATTAACCTTTCAGCTGATCGGAAGTGTATATCACAATGGCAGTGGATATAATATGGAATGGAAATATTATGGTGAAGTTGTTTTCACTTTAGTTGTAACACTTCGAATGACCATGAGAATACTATTCACACGGATGGAAACATACAGGTGGAAATTGTTTCCCATGTATTATTTCCATATGGATGGAAGTCATTTGCATAAGGGAGAAAAAAGATGTACGGTATTTTGAAAACAAAGAGCAATACCGATAAAGCAATATAATGCAAGAGCAAAACATTATTCATCTGCTACCGTATTATGTCGTTAGAACATAGGATGATCATGGGAGTCACAGGAGCTCATTACCGTTGTAAATAGGTTAATTAGGTGGATTGGGGGAGGGGGCAGATGGGAGTCGATGGCGTTGATTAGGCGGAGAGTCCAGAGAGTGTATTCGTTTTATATACTCCCTTGAATCTCCCTATCAACGTATTTAACCAATTAACAACGGTAACGAGCCCCTGTGATTAGAGGAGATTCGGCACCTGTCAGTTTTGGTGTCACTGTGGACATGTAGACCATCTGTTAAGTATTAAAGCTTCCAAATTTCAAAATATCCGGCTGTGGTTTCTCATCCACCAATGCTGTGGTCCGAACAGCTTAGATATATGTTCAGGAATTGTCAACAGTGACCTTGATTATTTACAAATCGCCGTGGCCAACTAACGCGACTTTGTACGATATGCCACGACAGTTTCAAGGTTTTCAAAATGACGAAACGTGCCTGCCTTTCGTTACTAGGTAAGTATTAATAGATAAAGGCCGATGAGAGTCACCTGTTAGATTGCCTTCGATATTTATTGAAAGGTGACTCCAAAACTTCTAACTGCGGCGCTCGTGCAAATAGACTTGGATTGCTGCGTCACTGGTGCATTCCACAGTTGATTCTAGCACCAAAATCCCGAGGCTCAGGTGTAACTGAATGGTAATTTCGAACATAGAGACATCCGAAATCACCATCTTATATCCTCCACGTTGTTCAAGTTATGCGAAGTTAAGTTTATTATGGGTGGATGAACAGTACCGTACACATATTAATGTTAGGTTTACGCTCCAACACTGATTTTCAGAAAAACAGCATGCATGTAGTTATGTTAGGTTTTGGACGATGGCGCTTAGACGCTACATGATAATGTGTGGATAAACATGCTTATCGGGTTTGCGGTAAAAATAATATTGTTTTCATATGGCAAGCCTTTTTACTTTTTATTCGGCATTTGCATATCATAATTTATTTGATGATATCATAAAATGGTTTGGTGATATCACGAAGTCAGTCGATTTGGTGATATTTTCTAATGATGTGATATCATCAAACACATTTTTTTTGCAGATATTATCAAATGCATTCGTGATATCATTAAATATGGCGGAAGGTGAAATAAGCCTAAAAGTTAATGCCTGCTCTCGTCTCCTCCTGTTGTTTGAGAGAAATATACCAGACCATCCTCAAACACCTCACTGGGGCATAAACTCCAGCCACCAGGCAGATTTTCGGACATGATTCCCACCCGTGCAGCACACCGCCGGAAGTAACATAATAAAATATTGAATGCGCTATTTGTCGAACATTCCGATCGCTTTTCAAGTCTATGTTATGCCGCTGTTGACCAAGCGATCAAAAGAATATTCTAAAGATTTCCCCGTTGATATGAGTGAGCATATGAAAGTAGTTCAGGTGTCTGGTCGGATGTAAACAGATCCTCGTGTGCAGAGGGGTGTGTGTGGGGGGGGGGGGGATGTCAGAATATCACAACAAATATCTGCAAGTGATTTGCTGATGTCAGTGGCGTGATATCAAATCATTTGACGATATGAAATCTTTGATGACATCATTCATATTTGATCTAAATCAGTACATGATTTCATGATATCAGAAAATATATTTGATGATATCGTCAAATACCGATAGAAAGTAAATAGCTGAAATTTAAGTCTATTACGGCACCGGTAAACCTATGTTACTTTCTTGAAGCTACAACATTGCACATTCAAAGCTCGTCATTCACTCTTCCCCCCAAATATTCTGTCTTGATTCTCCAATTATATGAGATACCCCATTATAGGCGGGCCATTTCGGAAAGATCTGGCATGGCCAGCCATAACTATGACGTATCAGATAACTTGCTGTCCCAGAGCAGAATATTTCGAACTTTTTCTTTCCCTACGTTATTGTTTTGAATAGTGAGCCTTTGTCATGCCATTGATGTACGGGCATTGATCAACATGGATGGGGTGAAAGGAACGGTCGCTCTGAATCAGACAGATGCAGGAGATCCAATCACCGTGACATTCAGCCTGACTGGTATTCCCGATAACCGGACATATACGTGGAACATCCACCAAATTTCGACCCGCTACGATACAATTGATCGCTGCAGTGATGCTTCTATTGGACAAAGGTATGTCATAACTAATTATAAGCCCTTGTGCTATTCTCTAGTCTGTCTTGTATACGTCGACATGGTCCCGTTGTGTCCCAGCAGAGACCAACGCGGAAGAGACTGTCTGTGCAGTGACCCGTGTCCTCAACTGGTAAATTCTATGATGCCCTATTTTTTAACTCAGGAAAATATTTTGAACTGGCGATATCTGGCATAGTTTCATGTATTATTTGCGATGTCATTATTCTAAGCATAATGACACTTTCTTTGAATTATAGAAATATATAACATGACAGGATGTGCATATGCAGATGTACATGTGCTGTAATATTATAGGATCATATCCATTCTTCCTATACACAGATAGATTACAGAATATTATATTGGACTTTTTGATACCTGCCATAGCATCGGTCTCCATTTAAGAGAGCATGTAAGTGTTTGGCTATGATCGAGAAATCTCGCACGAAACGTCGATAATAGCCTGCAAATCTCAAGAACTGGAGACGACCATATTGGTTGTAAGGAATAGGCCAGTTTGTCACTTGTTCGACCTTTTCGGAGTCTGTTCCCACATCCTGTGAGGAAACAACGTGTCTCACTCTGGAAGAAATGTTATTTTTTAGACCAAGTTTCAGTCCAGCGTGCTGAAGAGGGCCTAAAACTTTGCCAAACCGATCACGATATCTATGTTAATGACACAAAGTTGATGATTAAGTCCTTCTAGGCATTCCTCCATTACGCGCTGGTACGTAGCGGGTGCATTTGTCAAGCCAAATGGCATACGATTAAACTCGTAAAATCCAAGAATACCTGCTGTGAATGCAGTTCGCCTCTTGTGCTACTCTTATACTTCGATTTGGTGATATCCACTCTTCAGATAAGCTGTGAAATATTTGACCCCTGTCAAGCAGTCGAACAGTTAAACAGTACGTGGTGACGCATACGAAACTTGAATTGTGCGCCGATACATCTGGCGATAATCGACATGAATCTCGCCTCTCTTCTTTCGCACAAGAACAATATTTGATGCCCAAGGACTGTGCGACTTCCTTATGACACCGCGTTCAATCGTCTCTCAAGGTGGCGTTTTACCTCTTGAAGCATTGATTGGGGTATCGATGTTCCCAGGCCCTCTTACAGTACATGTGTATAAAATCCTGTTAGCTATCACCAGTCCAAAATGTTCTCTTGGTTTAAAAGATAGGCCAAAGTGAAATTATATGAACCAGTAGCTGTTCGGCTGAAACGCAGCGTCACAACGCAGGCAGCCATCTTGTCCACCAACAGATTTTCTTGTGTCATAGTTCATGTCCTCGAATTCCAAGGTCAAATCCAGAGCTTTTGATGGGCTGAAGCATGATTTGAAAATGCATATGAATTGAAGATGAATTGTCATTTCGTGAAAATCTCATCCGAAATGCTCGAGCTATAGGTCTGTGAATATTCGTACAGCGATTGTTTATTTTGAGTATCACGAAGCAATTTATTGGCATGATCAGTTCTAAAGAATATTATGGATTAAGAATACTGATCAGCGATACGGATTTGATATTTTGGAACATCATGATGTCTTGCCGGCATCATTGAAAACTGTTGACCGCTTCTCTCTTGCAGGAAACAAGCCTATGTTTATGTATACTTTTGTCTTTTTGAATTTGGTGCTAATACTGTTATATGGAAATGGAATAGGTCTTTGGATTATGGACGCGGATATTCTCTAATGGACGACGGCTGGATTATGAATGACGGACTAGACGCTTGTAATTTATGTCCAGAAAGCTAAAACCATTCTGAAGGTTTCTTCATTTGTGTCAGTGATTGATTGAAGCTCTCACGCCTGCCATGTGGCGATCGACAGATGGTAGAAAGCTGTTTTTAGCTGTATCCGACCCTGATGTGGATTAGTACATGTAGTTTAGGGAGTCGAGAGATTCCGGGTGGATACGCTTCTGTACTGATACGTTATGTGTCCGTTCCCTCTCAGTTAGAGTATTGCATTTTGTAGAAACCTAAGACCATCAGGAATAGCAGGAAACTATTTCTCATGAATCCACTTTTGAATCACATGTCATATTTATTGCTATGGCACCTTTTGCATTTACTTGGCAGCGTTCACACGGCAGTTAGCGGAAAGTTGACTAGTGAGAACCAAAGATCAGCCCGGGTAATTATTACCTCGCCGGGAGTCGATCTGTCTGGGACGCACAGTTTACTGGGTACGTATTAAGATGGATGTGAATCTGACATCTTGGGGGCGGGAAGAGGTGAGAGTGCCTATTTGTGACATACCAGTCCTATTTCTTCCATTTTATAGTGTTGTCCCACTGAAGTATCATGCCATATAGAAATACGACATTCCACTCAGTCACATTATACTGACACCGAGCGAACCAGTCCTTGCTCTATGCTCTTAATGCTGAGCGTAAGCGAGGAAGCAACAAGTTCCGTTTTTACCTCCGTCGATCAGACGGAGGTCTAGGAACGCAACGTGAAATCTCCCGCCAAATAATTGTCATATGGGGAACCCACGACTCATAGTATTTCCAATAGGGATCGTCATGGTTCCCGACGAAATCTTGCACTTTTTCTTTGGACACAATTGAAATAATGGGGTTCCCCATTGCAATGCATTACAGTGGGCCTTGCTTTTGTAGTCGGGTTCCACCTCGATCTCGAAACCAGAGCTATCCGGTCCTGTCCTGCATCCACCGAGAGATTGAACATGGCGGCCCTCCAGCTTGGAGAGACGGACAATGCGATTTTTCGCTTCTTCTCTCCCCCGATAGACTCCATTCCAAATTGAAACTTTTTGAAACCTTTTGGAACCATTTAAAACGAATTGAAACTCACAGCGAAGCTGAACCCAAATCGCTGAACCTCAAACGACCTTGCCAAATCAGGTCAGATTTCCCATCAATTTTCTCCCCCCTCCCCCCCTTTGGCTAAACTACACCCGTTCTCTCCCTCTTTTCCCCATCAAAGGAAAGCTTGTGAAAATCTAGGAGGCAGGAAATATTCCATTTCCACCAGCAAACACGTTATTAGGCTCTATTTCCCGAAATAAAATTTACGGTGGGGAAGGTCACCAAAGTCGCGCAAACCAAGACATGTTGTTGTGTTCCATTTCCGGGTTTGTATTTTGAGTCATTTCTTGTTTCCAAGAGTGTTTCATTACTTCAGATCTATGCGAACATGTTCTATGGCATATGTTCTAACGCAGGTCAGTCTCGTTCCATCGAACTATAGCCAATTAGTCGTTAAATCAATAACCGAACAAAGGGAGCGTGGTCCATATACTTGTGTAAAATGCATGTTTTATTTTTCGTTTATTTTTTATTTTGCTGCATGTTTGGGCCCGAAAAAAGTATCCGTAATCTTCCACTGATATATAACGTAGAGGGCAAACCTGTCTCATAGTCTGTGAAACCCAAATTGTATGAAAATTCAACGCAAACAACATGTGCTATTTTTCTTTGTTTTTATTCAAAATTCATGTTTACTTTTGGGTCAGATTTATATTTCCATGCTTGATTGAGACTGGAAATGCATTGAAACTTCCACCAGCATGTCCCGTAGCCCATAAGACTTTTACGTGGTCTGCCAAATCAAAATTGTGCGATTTATCAACGCGCAGCACATGTACCAAATTCATGTATTTATTATGTAAAATGCAGGTTTGCTTTTTTCTGCAAATTCATATTTCCCTGCCTGTTTCAGATTAAAAAACCATTAGCAAAGTTTTGATAACATGTGGCGTAGATGATAAACCTGTCACGTAGTCCTTGAAATCCAAATTGTGCAAAAATTCAACGCAAACAACATGTACAATATTGTAGCATTTTTGTGTAATAGTCATGTTGATTTTTGGGTCAAATTCATATTTCCTTCCTTGCTTGGGACTGGCAATGCATTGGAAAACTTCCGCCAACATGTCCCGTATTCCATAAGACTTTCACGTAGTCTGCCAAATCAAAATTGTGCGATTTATCAACGCGCAGCACATGTACCAAATTTATGTCTTTGTTATGTAAAATGCAGGTTTGCTTTTTTCTGCGAATTCATATTTTCCTGCCTGTTTCGGACTGGAAAACAATCAATAAAGTTCCGCCAACATGTGTCGTACATGATAAACCTGTCACGTTGTCCGTGAAATCCAAATTGTGCGAAACTTCAACACAAACAACATGTACTATATTGTAGTATTTTTATGTAATAGTCCGGTTGATTTTTGGGTCAAATTCATACTTCCCTGCCTGTTTCGGACTGGAAAACCATCAGTAAACTTCTGCAAACATGTGCTGCTGCCCATAACAGTATCATGTAGTTCACAAGCCAAAAAACGTGTGATTCACAGCAACATGTCACATGTATAAGCTTATACATGTACAATGTCATATATGGCATGTTTACTTTTGAATTAATTTCATATTTCCAGTCATGGCATTTACCTGGAGAGCACCGAAAAACTTATGCAGACATGTGCCGCTGCCCGTAACTGTACCATGCAGTCCACAGACCACTAATCCTGCAATTTACAGCGACATAGCACATATACATGTACAATGCTTTGGCATATGTTTACCTTTAAATTTATTTCATAGTTCCAGCCATGAACTTGATGTAAGATACAATAATCTTCTGCCAACATGTTGTAAAGTCCGTAAACCTGTCACGTGTGTCATGAAGTACATAAGCATCAGAGTCAGTGATTGGCCACAACCCCCCCCCCCCTGATTCCTCAGGAAATAAACATTACGCATGTAATGATGACCGGCAGAGTGATACATGTGTCAATCGGTCAGACATTTTCAAGGGTGCCCGGTTTTACCTCAAAACAACCATGCCGGACTTCATTCCTTCTCTCAGAATAATTGGATCTAACTTTTACAAAACCTGCAGCCTCCAATAGCTCCTGGATCTAGACCACATTAATGAAGGGATCTAGTTTATCGGTGCTATGGAAAAATATCATGTAGAATGGGTTGTGTGGATAATATCAGATTCATGAAAGTTGAAGTCCTGCAGCATGCTCCACAAATATCATCAAAGGTCATGAAACTTTGTGGTCTGCGCCAGTGTGGATCTATACTTGTTTTGTTTTTTTGTTTTTTTTTAAATTATCTCCCTTGACCAGGTGAGGACTTGAATGTGTCAGAAATGATTTAGCTTCTAGAAACAAAGACTTCCTTTCCTGAGTATATATTGTTAGGATTGGCCTAACTTTAGCTGCTGAAGATATTTCTAATTTGAGGATACTGGGCAACCATACTAAATTTATTTTCATAACTTCATTTTCACAATAAGCAACATAAGCGAGATTAGCAAGTGAAGTTTTACAACATAATATAATACGCATCATGGAACTCCTTCAGTTTAGTGTAGACATATATACCCTTGGATATCTGTTACCCTGATTCAGTCATAATATTGACTGTATTATATTGATGTCGACAAGGAATATACATAATTATTTGATAGTATTATTAATTGTATGTTGTTTATGATTAACAGGAACTTTTTATTCGCTGGAATCCAGCCATTTGTTCCATATGGGCAACAGCCATCACCATTCAATATGAATGTGATACATGTACAAGTCCATGGTAATTGATACATTATGGTGAGGGTGACCTGTAACACCAGTATACAAAATTATTCCGAGCTCATTGAATCCGCACATGATGCTGACACAGATCAGAACGAAGTGTCGGTAAAATCAGTTGTGTTTTGTAGAGGATTCTGTCAATGAGGATGCTATATTGTACACATACAAATATTATTCCGAGCTCATTGAATCCGCACATGATGCTGACACAGATCAGAACGAAGTGTCGGTAAAATCAGTTGTGTTTTGTAGAGGATTCTGTCAATGAGGATGCTATATTGTACACATACAAAATATGAAGTGTTGATGTGTAGGGCCTATAGCATAAAATCACAAGCAAGTTGGTAAAACTAGGCACACAGGGTCTCATTTCTGCCGCTAACGTGTTGATTTGGGTGGGGGTGTCCTCTCATGGGGAGGTGTGGGTGGGAAGGGGCCTAATGTCTCAAGCAGTATTCCAGGTTTTCCATCAATATACTCTATTCCATACCCCAATATTTCAAGCACGTGAAATCAAAGAAATATTATTTGCGGGGAATGTGACTTCCACATCCCTAGCTGGACATGCTAGTGGGGAACCCTCAATCTCACGTTAATTACCATTGGTGAAGTTCACGTCAACAAATGCAAAATTGAGCTTGGCATCCGGCCCTATGTTATTCAGTGATGTACTATTCCCCTACTGACCCTGTTGCCTCGACGGAGGTCTTTGCGCTCATTCAGCGCTTGTTCAAGTCTGACAGACTTCTGACAGCGCATATTATCACTGGTAAAATATTTGAAAAGTTTCGATAGCTGAAAGAGGCCATACTTCTGGTGGGAGTCCTACATGTGAGCGTGAATAGGGCAATATCACCGTCACGACCCGGGCCTGATCTGTTGTGTCCCAATTTCCCAAGAATAACTGTACACCTTCCTTGGATGGGGCCTGCCCAAGCTCATTCACTTGTCACAGAGTTCATCTAGTCCGAGTTTGATAGAAATGACTTATATACCGGTATGTCCCTCGTCCAAATAATTATTGTCCAAAACACAGAAAACATTTCTTCCAACATCCTCGTATAATAGTATAGGAAACTAAAACCCATAACGATGGGAAATACACCATTTAGCCTTCAGCCCATCTTCGCATACCCAAGTCTAACACTACACGTGTTGGAACGTTAGTGTAGTGTTTAACTTTAAATGTGGAGATGCCTTCAGTCAGGTATTATTGAATATATAAATAATCGATAAATCATAAATGGAAGTAATATCAGCATGAACAACGACGTTCGCTTGTCATTTATCACATACTCGTCTCCACGCGAGAAATGTATTCGATATATACAGGTCCTTCTGGAATATTACTATCCAGGATGGGATAATTCAATGCAAGACCGAAGCGATCAACACTGCGAGCGTATTTTTATACGATAATACGACATTGGTCTAGAACAATTAATGTAAAATGCAGCGGTGGATCACTGGATGGATGGCGCTCCTAACATGCTTTAAGCATGACAAGAGAGCAAGAGACAACATTACCCCCAACTGCCTCCAGCCGTCCCAGCCCCATGGAAAAGAGCGTATACACATAATTCATTAAATATCCTAAAATAGCCTCTGAGATGTGTAGGATAATCCTAACCTTCGTATTCTTTTCCATGTCGTTTCCAGGGTCCTCTATTCGTCTCCAGGACAATGTTAGAGGCAATGAAACAGTTTTGACTGTAGACGATACAGATGATGGGGAGGCTAGAATGTCATGTGCCACGATTTTACCGGTGGGTTCTTTAACTACAGCCATTCCCGTCAATAATTGGTGGAACTGTGGTGCTCAGACAGTTGGCGAACTCAGAATCTGCGGCGACAATCGTCTATACAAACCTGTTCCACCTTGACAGCGTGATTGGTTTTGCCAATTACACATGGATTATCAGGAGTATGGCTGTGGACGAAACTTTGCCGTTGTCCAACCGATGTCAGAACCTTGGTGTCATGTACAATCCAGTAGGATCCTCCGGAACAGGGTGTTTTCCAACGAACCACGTCGCTTGTGCTGTTGGGGCAATGTCCTCCAAGCTGGGTGATGCTGCTGTCGGTGATAATATCGACATCAACAGAAGGCTATACTCTGATCTGAACCCTCCCCTGACGGGGACCAACAGTGTCGCTGGGAAATCTATTGTCATCTTGGCGAGTGATGGTCAAGTTCTGTCTTGTGCCAATATTCGTATTATAGAACCGAAGCAAGTGTCCGTCCAGTTTAGCCGTGAGGGTGTCAAGGGAGGTATTACATTTACACAGACCTCTCCCTTTGACGCCACAATTGTCCAGATTAACTTGAGCGGACTTGAGGGGGTGGCCGGAGGTTGCCACGTCCATGAGTATCCCGTCCCTCAGAAACTGACCGCTACTGATAAGACCTGTAGTCCTGATGCAGTGTCCGGTCACTGGAATCCGTTTGGATGGGACAAGACCACGAGTCCAAGCGCAGGGAGAGGAACCAATGATCAGTATGAAATGGGTGATCTCAGTGGGAAGTTTGGGCTTCTTAATGGCTTGATGAACCACCAACAAAGTTACTCTGACTGGAATCTACCATTATTCGGTAAAAACAGCATAATTGGACGGTCAGTCGTGATACACCACAACGATAGATCTGGGTCCAGGTGGATTTGTGCAAACACCGGCTACCCATCAAGAATTCGGAGCGCTGTGGTTCGATTCACCTATCCTGTTATCGGTCAGGTGATATTTAGACAAGCCCCCGATGGCCCCATGTCTGAGACTAGCATATATGCGGAACTCAACTACGGCGATGGAACGGGACACACCGAACACCATGGCTGGCATATTCACGTTGATCCAGTCGGCGAGGATTTTGACGCTGAATTACCCAAGCGGTGCATGGCGGTCAATGGTCATTTCAACCCGTACAGACTCGATCTGACTGGAAACTTTAGTTCTCGGTGCAGCGCTAACAATGAAATGGGATGTCAGGTGGCGGATCTGGCAAGTAAACATGGCAAATTGAACATTCCCACAGCCAGTGGTCTTACCACTAAATTCTTCTTCACAGACGTGAATCTACCTCTGTGAATCTACAACAGTATTGTTGGACGTTCCATTGTCCTACACAGTGAAGACGGCAACGCAAGGTTGTCGTGCGCTAATATTTACACAATTCTACCAATGGCTGCTCACGTAACATCTTGGTCCTCGGGCCCCGTATCCGGTACAGTCGACTTCGAACAAGATACTTTGTTTGATGAAACGGAAGTACAAACTGACTTGGACAATCTTAATAACTTGGCCGGAGGTTATCACGTTCACGGGTACCCCGTTCCCAGTGACACACCACAACCCTGTTCCTCAGCCGCTACCAGTGGCCATTTCAACCCGTTCGCTGTCGACGCTAAAATCGGTCCGCCACCTGGTGTCGGCACTGCAGATGAATACGAGATTGGGGATTTGTCGGGAAAATTTGAGCGTCTGACCAACATGTCGGCGTACAAGAGTAGCTTCAGGGACAGCAACCTCCCACTTCGGGGACAATTGAGTATCATTGGTAGATCTATTGTTATCCACAAAGAGATTGTGAATGCTCGATGGGTTTGTGGCAATATTACTGAAAACCTGGAGTCAAATGGCGGTGTATTGTATAAGGCCACTGCCACATTTAATGGTGATATTCAAGGTATAGTCTCTCTGGTAAGACGTTTCGTCCCCGAGGCCCGCCCCCTGTACAGACCTTTTGGTCTTTGATATATGTTGGCATTTGTGGGAAGTTGATGCTGGGTCGACATCGGATCTTACAGACTAGTCTTTTGTGTTAATTGCTGTCATTTAGATCTGACGACGATACAGTTCACCAATCGCCAATGTACGAGTTGTCACAGCGAAACAGCTCACCAATTACCAGTATACGAGTTGTCAGAGCATTTCCATCATAGCTCTCTAGATTTGTATCTAATACCGCTTATGCCGGTGCTAGGGGCCGTGTGGTCATATCATCCATGTTGCCACATGAGCAGGTACAATAAAAGCGTACCTGAGATACAACACATATCACGAATCGTTAGATTCTTGGTATGTGCTTTGGAATGGGTTTACCAGAAGACTATTCTGTGAAGTCATATGACGCAGTCAGTATGTCGGCACCTCTTCCCACTTCCCTTATATGTGTTGTAATTGCTAATTTCCTCTCCTTTCGTTCAACATTTATAGATTATTCAGAGGCTTCTGTCTGCTTTACTCTTGCAGGGAAACTCCTGGTTTAGAGAATTTTCAAATAATGAAACTTGGTACTTTGGGGTTTCAATAGGAAAGTTACAAGACGCGTGTTTATTCACAGGGTGGGTCTTTTTATCGGCCCTCTCTAATATGGAATACCGACGGCCAAAATTATGCATCTCCTCGGTCCCAGAAATTTCATCATCTGTGGCAAGCTAG
Source organism: Hanleya hanleyi (assembly GCA_036873755.1). Taxonomy (NCBI): domain Eukaryota; kingdom Metazoa; phylum Mollusca; class Polyplacophora; order Lepidopleurida; family Hanleyidae; genus Hanleya; species Hanleya hanleyi. The sequence continues at coordinate 89,797 of JAVTVY010038855.1, forward strand.
TGAATGAAGATTTTCGGAAGGACACGCCTTGTCCGAGGAAGATTTGTGTCGGTTGGAAGAAGATGAATTTTTACTGAAATTGCTTGCAGTTTATGGTTTCTTCGCCGAAAAGTTGATCTCATATGACAAAAGACGGCTACGCCAGAAATTCCGATCAGTTTTATCTGCTTTGATAATTATATATAAGCAACGATCATTATTTACACTTCAACTTGCGAGGTTTGCCCTGAATTTATCACACGTCTCTCATCCAATTTCAACACGAAGCAGAAACTTTTACAAGTAACGATCAAAGAACAGTGGTGGAAATGTTACTTTGCAAATGTTTACCATTTCAGGCCCAGACAGCCTATCCTGATGGTCATTTGGGGGATACAAGCGTCTATATTGAGTTAAACTACGTCGAAAACTCTGACAAAAAGGTTTGTCTATTGAACATTACTATTTATTTTAGCACAATGTGTGGACAAAAATAACCAAGAAATTTATTGAGTACACTGGTAGAAAGAATGCAGAACTACGTCGCAAGCTCTACATCAAGTTACTGTTCCAGAAGGTCATGCTTATCCATTTTCCTAGCAGTATTTGTTAGAACCTGAGGAAAGCTAGAAGAATTAAGTCAACGGCGTAGAATTTATCAGAGTCTATGCTGTCTACAATGGTAGATAACAACCACAACATGGAATTGTGCGACATCAATTGTGATGAAGGCCCAACGACGCTTCGCAGTATCCCAGACACACAAGGGTCTATCTGAACATTTTTGGTGATTCGAATGAGTTCTTGAGTCGACGCCTCTATTATATAAACTCGTACAGTTCATCCCACGCGCTTGTTTTGAATTAGCATGTGGGTATCCCAAGCCTGCGGTTTTTGCTTCGACTTCCGACATCGGAGCAGTTGGGCCCACGATGAAATTCAAACCTGTTACATCTCATACCTCGCAGGGGATTGGCCTAATCAACTAGCTTAGCCCGTTCACTGATTGGGTTGATTTAGAGGAAACCCCTTGATGTATTTATATCCATAGCTCGTATGGGTAACTAACCCAGGCAGTGTAGCGATCCTAACAGATCGATCAATACACTGGCTCGCGAGAATGGATATGACCTCGCTTCTCGAATAAATAAACATAACCTGGATGAACTGGCGGCCGTACATTTCAATAAATCAGAACGGAAGGACGTGTCGTAACAGGTGAAGGATGAAACGGATCTTGTCAAACTTGGGATGACCTCATCCGACACGCAGCCTCTACAAGATATTTTGTAATACTGATTTCTATTGAATGTAGAGTCTGCCCGTTTAACCGGCAAAACCGACTTAGCTGCCGGATAGAAGTAAAAAAAAGATACTTTATACGCCATTTTCTCCACTCAAAATAATGAAACCCAGCTTGTAAGTTAAATCTCGAACTTGAAATCCATTCTAAACTATCCGTGGGTAGTTTATTCGAGCATTCTCACAGTTTTCCTGGACCGAGAAGACAAATTTTCCGCCATGTTCAAATTCTTCAGCCAGTGAAACTACCAATAGTGTCACTAGAACTACATTCTCAGTCCGACAGGTAGAAGATTTTGCCGGTTTAACTGGCAGACCCCACATTCAATAGAAATCAGTTTTATAAAATTTATTGTAGGAGCTGCGTTCGGTCTAGGGCTGACCATGAAGAAAAAGTATATTAATAAATATATGTTATGCGAGGTTTTGTTTTAGAGCAACCTACGGTGGCTTGTTAGGGCCATGCATTGATTTTTGCAATTTTATGCCTTTTACTAGTTTTCAAGATTTCACTTTCGCGTTTTCTGTAATTTCTTGCCATTGACATCGATTCATTTCCGTTGTTTTCTGGTTTTAACAATTTCTTCTATCCATTTTCATGCGACTGCAAAAATCGAAGAACCATGTGAAAACACTAAAAATTAGCAAAAACATCGAAAAAGTATTTCAACCGCGGTGGAAACTATTTCAACCGCGGTGAAAAGTATTTCAACTGCGGTGAAAAGTATTTCAACCGCGGTTGAAACTATTTCAACCGCGGTGGAAAGTATTTCAACCGCGGTGAAAAGTATTTCAACCGCGGTGGAAAGTATTTCAACCGCGGTTGAAACTATTTCAACCGCGGTGAAAAGTATTTCAACCGCGGTGGAAAGTATGTGAACCGCTGTGAAAAGTATTTCAACCGCGGTGGAAAGTATTTCAACCGCGGTGGAAAGTATTTCAACCGCGGTTGAAACTATTTCAACCGCGGTGAAAAGTATTTCAACCGCGGTGGAAAGTATGTCAACCGCGGTGGAAAGTATTTCAACCGCGGTGGAAAGTATATGTGTCAAAAATAATAAATTTTGAGTAAAATTGTGAATTTTTACCTTCAACACCTTTTGAAGTAATTGCATATTTCATTTATTTCTAAACCTTGAAACATCTATTTTATTAACATGTATTAAAAATATTAATATCACTAATCAATTATCAGTAATCTGTAGAAAAGCTAGTTTAAACAAGCACATATGTGCCTCCATAATTTCGATATCGATTTTTTTACATGAATAAATGACGGTAACACTCCAAATTATGCCACAATGAAAACGGAACAAAGACATGGCACGCGCAGGGAATAAATTAACCGATTTTACCAAAGCGCCCATAAATGAGTGTTTACCCGTGAAGGAATTTAGCCATATATTAGAGCTATTCAAATTCACCATTTGTTTATATATATATAATTATACTGTTAAATATTTTAAAACATACATCTTCTTAGGGATAAAACAAACCCGTAAGGGAATCATTCGTGCCATTAAAGCCTATTATAACCTGGCCTGTACAGACTAGACTGGAGGCATTCCATGAGTTAAATTGATCAAGATTAACATGGCTACTGAAGCATGTATGCTTTCACGCGTGCCACGCGATCGATCGTGAGTATATGAAAGGACACTCATAATTAAGTACCTCTTTTGGGAGAAATGGATTGTTAAAAATAAAATGGTGTGGTATATAATGATTAAAGTTTTACATGGTGCCTCGTTAAGAAACAAACCAGAGATTTGTACATGTAGTCGGCCATTCAATTCAATTTATTTACCCTTTACTGTGGACAGCCGTTTCCATTGCGCAACGTTTGATAAGATAAAAAAAATATTTTTATTAATTAATCAGGAATGATGGTTATATGGTTGAATTTCGTTGAAATTCAGCGTCAATATAAGTATGGTAAGCTTTCTATATCTGTATTTTTGCAGGAGTTTATTGTGTATAAATTTACCCAGGCCGTGTGAGGAACATCCATGAACACACCAACAACCAGGAAATATGGTTAAATTTAATGTTTGCCCACACCTGCCGTTTCTGCGAAAAATGTTATCTGCTCTAGGATGTGGCCATGTATGGGGAAATCAAAGTTGTAAAGCCCATTTGTTTATAGGGAGACCATTGTTCTACCTAGATGCGGCGTGCAAGTCTGTCAAGAATTAAAGACAAAAGAACAGGAAATAATAAACAAAAGAACAGGAGTTTTCTCCATATAATGTCACCGGACAATGTACCTTTCCCACACGGTGAGGTAAGGCGGGTCCCAACAAGGCCGGTAGACAGGAATAACAGCCGAAGTGGTCCCTCACCGCTACCGCCCCAGTACGGTTAAAACATTAACCGGTAAATCAACCGACAATGATGATAAACATCCCTTTTAGGGACTAAAGAGATGTTCCGAAAGAGGACTCCCAACTATGCACAATTATTCTATATTTTCAAAATGCCCCGCGATATTTAGTCACTCAAATCACTTGTAAACGGTTACATGGCTCGGTCCCATTATACAGACTTTATAGTAAACATAATACATACTGAATTTAACGAGAGGAAAAAAAATGGGGGAGTAGTATAGAAGGAAAGCAATATCATGTACGCATGATTGGACTATCCTTGCTCCAAATGAGCTACTATTGAATCGCGCGGGGTGGACTATAGTAATATAATGAATAGTAAATAAAGCGTATTTAAAGTCAAGACAAAATGAGTAGTAGAGAAAGCGAAAAGCGGAAACACTATGACCTTTGTGGAGAGATTTTTAGCCCACCATCACCAGTTGGTGGGCTATTCAAATCGCTTTTCGTCCGTGGTCCGTCGTCCGTGGTCTGTCAGTCCGTCAGTCCGTCCGTAAACAATTCTTGTTATCGCGATTTCTCAGGAACTACTTTATGGATTTTTCTCAAATTTGGTACACAGGTTCCCCTTGGGGTCTAGTTGTGCAAGATACATTTTTTGGTCAGATTCGAAAACCCAATATGGCCACCAGGCAGCCATCTTGGATTTCCCCACGAAACCTTGTTATCGCGATTTCTCAGGAACTACTGCATGTATCTTTCTCAAATTTGGTACACAGGTTCCCCTTGGGGTCTAGTTGTGCAAGATACCTTTTCTGGTCAGATTCGAAAATCCAATATGGCCACCAGGCAGCCATCTTGGATTTCCCCATGAACCCTTGTTATCGCGATTTCTCAGGAACTACTGCATGAATCTTTCTCAAATTTGGTACATAGGTTCCCCTTGTGGCCTAGTTGTGCAAGATACCCTTTCGGTCCGATTAGAAAATCCAATATGGCCACCAGGCAGCCATCTTGGATTTCTTCATGAAAACTTGTTATCGTGATTTCTCAGGAACTACTTTATGGATCTTTCTCAAATTTGGTACACAGGTTCCCCTTGGGGTCTAGTTGCGCAAGATACCTTTTTTGGTCCGATTCGAAAATCCAATATGGCCACCAGGCAGCCATCTTGGATTTCCCCATGAAACCTTGTTATCGCGATTTCTCAGGAACTACTGCATGGATCTTCTCAAATTTGGCACACAGGTTCCCCTTGGGGTCCAGTTGTGCACGATACATTTTCTGGTCCGATTCGAAAATCCAATATGGCCACCAGGCAGCCATCTTGGATTTCCCCATGAAACCTTGGTTACCGTCATTTCTCAGGAAGTACTGCATGGATCTTTCCCCTTGGGGTCTAGTTGTGCAAGATACCTTTTTTGACCCGATTCGAAAATCCAATATGGCCACCAGGCAGCCATATTGGATTTCCCCATAAAAATTTATCGTCATTTCTCAGGAAGTACTGCGAGGATCTTTCTCAAATTTGGTACACAGGTTCTCCTTAGGGTCTCGATATGCAAGATGCCTTTTTCGGTCCAAATCGAAAATCCAGTATGGTCACCAGGCGGCCATCTTAGACTTCCCCATGAGATTTTGTTATCATGATTTCTCAGGAAGTACTGCCTGGATCTTTCTCAAATTTGATACACAGGTTCCCCTTGTGGTCCAGTTGTACAAGATACCTTTTCTGGTCCGATTCCAAAATCCAATATGTCCATCAGGCGGCCATCTTGGATTACCCCATGAAACATTGTTATTGTGATTTCTCAGGAACTACTGCATGGATCTTTCTCAAATTTGGTAGACAGGTTCTCCTTGTCGTCTAGTTGTGCAAGATACCTTTCTGGTCCAATTCGGAAATCCAATATGGCCAACAGGCGGCCATCATGGATTTTCCCATGCAACTTTGTTATCGTGATTTCTCAGGTAGTACTGCATGGATCTTTCTCAAATTTGGTACACAGGTTCCCTTTATGGTCTAGTTGTGCAAGATACCTTCTTTGGACCGAATCGAAAATCCAATATGGGGAGACTATTGTTCAGCATAGACGCGGAGTCAAGTCTGTACTTGAGAAATAACAAAGGAGCAGGGAAATTAAAAATAGTTTGACTCACCACTCTTTGTTTATTAGGAGACTAATGTTCTGCATAGGTGCGGGGCACGTTTGTCAAGAAATAAAGACAAAGGAGCAGGAAATATCAATAGGACAGGGGTTTTCCATATAATGTCAGTGTGTGTGTAGATAAAAATTTAGCTATGAAGACAATGAATAGCGTGACTCATCGCTCTTTGTTTATGAGGAGACCATTGTTCTACCTAGACGCGACGTGGAAGTCTGTCGAGAATTAAAGACGAAGGAACAGGAAATAACAATAGAACAGGTGTACTAACAATGATGCCAGGATCTAAAAATAGAACTGAGGTGATGCTCTATTTTAAGGAGCATTATATAATAAGTAACAACACACTATTTTAAGGAGCATAACATATTAAGTAATAGCACACTATTTTAAGAAGCATAACATAATAAGTAACAACACACTATTTTAAGGAGCATTACATATAAGATTGGGCCTCAACTGTCTATTTGTCTTCTACTCGGGGCGGGGGGGGGGGCTAACTTTTCATATTTAATAATTAGCGTTCCTAGAGTAAGCATAGAGTAACTTTGGAAGTGGCAATCGGCTCAGCTTGCCTCAACATGAAATCAAAGTTTTTTTTCATTTAACTTGCAACTTAACAAGGGAAAAATTGCTTCAAATAAATTTCTTTTTCATTTAAGGTAGACCGTGCTACCTTAAATGATTTTTTTTTCATTTAAGGTAGATTTTTTCATTTAAGATTGCAACAAGGGTCTTCTAAGATTACGCCAAACGATGAGAAACAATCCCAGTGGTCCTCTATAGTTGGTCTGATTGCAGCAGCCTAGTTTGAAGTCGAGCATGTGTTTAGTTATCAAGATATCGCGTTCTCAAGGTTTGGAGTTAACGGCGCCTGGCGACCATATTGGATTACGCAGGTGGGTAAAAAACACTAAAAACTGTCCTCACGTCGGAGTCCAATACCCAAGCTTGCACTTGATCACTTGATTTGTTCTCGCGATATCTTGTTTACATGGTTACTGCGGAAGGAAGGATGGACGAACGCCTAGAATGGCAATGCCCCACCCCCACGTTATGGTGGGAGACAATAATCAATATAGGAAAGAAAACGGCATTTATTCCTATATCGGTTGACGCTTAGTTATATGGAGTCTTATTGAATTAAATACATAATATTTCAATAGGGATTGCAATTGCACTCTCTACTGAAACTTTTATTTCAATATCGGCCTTTCGAAATCTTCATTTCTAAATACACTTTAATACACACCAGAGATACATATTTGACTTGGCGTCAGGTATCGTTGTCAATCCTAGTTTCAGATAAATGCTGTTTGTAGTATTAACTCGATTATTTATCAACAGTGAATTTTGTTTTACTTACAATTATATTTATTCAGGAACCTAGTATTCGTCCATAAAGCTGGTTTCTTTCGTTTACTCAAACTCACATTGAGGATTACTGATTTGCGTTCAAACATACATTTGGTCTAACAAAAGCTTACTTTGTATCTTTTTAAGGGGACGGAAGTTATTCCTTATTACTTATTCCCGTTTTGATATTCTAAATCGCGCTATGTGGAAGTAGTATCCTTCATGAAACTCGATATATTTCGACAACCATTATGTCTTTCGTAACACGAATACGATCATGTTTTCCCCAATAAATTTTCTTCCCTGTGAATATAAATTTGAGCAGAATGCTTCAAAATGTGTGCTATTAAGTACATTTCTAAAGGGTCTGTATTTGTTGCTCTCAATCACTCATAAATCGAATTTGCGCCACTTTTAGAGTGGTCTAGATATCTTCCTAATACATCTATCTATCTTTCTGACCCATTTTTGGGTGTCTAACTTGGAGATGCCATACCCTCCCAGACAGCGCTAAATGGGTATTATCTGGATATGGTCAGTAGTAGGGAGACGTGAAATCCGTTATTATTTTGCCGGGGAGATAACTCTTGCATCCACCAGGGGGCGCTGTTTCCAGGTTAAAGGTATAGGGGACGCCCCATCGCCTTTTACCTCTGTGGCGCCTGTGGCGCCAGGGGGCGCCACCAGCTGCGTGTGTATTCCTTCGCGGTGATGCGGTCTGGTGGTGATGCGGTCGCGGGAAAAAGCTTCCGCGGAGAAAAAGTCCAGTCCCTAGACTTGAAATACGCTGCATGGTCCGATGGGGTCGAGTGAGGTATCAAAGTGAAGCATTCGTGAAGGGGCATGCAGTCATGGGTGGGTGCATGTAAAATTTCTCCGGAAAAAAAAGCGGAACACGGACTTTACCCCTAAAATAGGGGAAAACCCCTATCAACTCTAGCCAAAAGGGTCGCGTTTTTCTCGTCTCGCCAAGAAAATGACAATGGGAGCGAATCGGTGAAATTTTTGGGGAAAGTCACCGAGGTCTGTATATAGGCCCATAGGCTGGCAATGGAGGTTATAGGTTCAACCTGGGAAATTCACACACGTTCATTGTGATACGGGTTGCTTGGATTTATTTTTCACGTCTCGTCATTTAGAACACGATGGGAAGGGTCCCGGAGTGAAACGGTGAAATTTTTGGAAAAAGCCACCGAGGCCTGGGTAGGCCCATAGGGCTATACTGCATGGCTATGGGTGTATAGGTCCATACGGGGTGGACGTTTTGGGATCTAGGTGGGCCACTAATGGTCCGATGGGGTCAATGTGAAGCCTATGTGAGGGGGCAACCGATGGGATGGATGTGGGGTAGGAATATCGTCTTTCTGCGCATGCGCAATAGACAAAGTGTATGGAAATAGACGTTTTGGGATCTAGGGGAGCCACTAGTGGGTCGATTGGATCGAGTGAGGTATCAATGTGAAGCCTGGGTGAGGGGGCATCTGATGGGGTGAGTGCAGGGTTGAAATATCGTAACTCTGCGCATGCGCAGTGGACAAAGGGTATGGAAATGGACGTTTTGGGGTCTAGGTGGGCCACTAGTGGGCCGATGGGATCGAGTGAGGTATCCATGTGAAGCCTATGTGAGGGGGTTACACTAGGGTGTCGTTTCCAATCTGCTGCGCAGGTCACGTGGGTTGTGACGTCACTTCCGGGTTTCATCTCCAAACCCAGAAGAGTTCCAGTGTTCTCTTAGACGTCCGGATGTTCAACCTCCGGGGTTTTTCCCGGCCCGGCCCGCCCTGCCCGCAGCGCGCGGGTTCTCCGGCCGCACACGCGCGCGCGCGCGTCATCACCGGCAGTGCGCGAATGAATGTCGGGTCAAAGGTCAAAGGTCACATCCAGGTCAAAAGGTCCAAGGTATCCCTTTCGGCAAGGTTCGGAGACAATGTTGCGGCATCGATATACAGAGCTTGAACCCCAAAAGTTAGTGAGGTTACAGTTACATTGGTAGTTATTAAAAATACATTTGCTTTTGCCCCACCCCATGTACTTTTTTCTGGAACAGCACTTATAAGTTTGCCTGCAGTATCACTTGTCCAGGAATAGGACCCCACCCGTGGGGTTTCCGTGTGTGAAAAGAAATAGGACCCAGATGTCGAGATATGACTGACCTGTAGTTGAAAGCGACGTTAAATCATATTCACTTCCTCGCTCGCAACTTGTGAATTTTGCCCTTGTATGGGCTTAAGTAATTCTACATGTATGAGGTTCCAAAATATATTGCAATCCACTGATAGTTTACAATTAAACTCCTTCTGTTCTTGGGTCCCATTGACCACATTTATAGCACTGTATATAAATACCTATACTGTTGCATTCATTCCCTTGTAGACGACTATGCTGGAAGATATCTTGAGCTCGGGTGATATGGGAAATGCTCTGACTTTGATCAAAGACCTGGTTACTGTGAAAAAGTAAGAAAGTACATTCAACTATAACACTGCATCTGCTCAGCCTCTAGCCAATAACAACCAATCAATCAGAATAACTTTTACAACATTAATCTGCATAATTTGTTTTTGTCATTTACATATGTCTGTGATGTAAAAATGATGAAAAAGTAAACGCATTTAGTTAATCCAATCAACAGCGTAAGCCGCTTTTGCAGTCTGTATAATTCAATCCTGTGACAGCATAAGCTTTTTTAGGGGCCCAGAACTCAGTCTGCAAGTTTCAGCAGTGATATTCACACTCAGTTCATCTTGAAAGTTCTTCACAGAAATATAGTAATATTTTTTCTTACGAGCCGTCTGTATCAGTGAAGTTCAGATTTTTTTGAGATATTGAAATGGTTGTTTAGTTTTGAGAATGTGTGAAATTATTTCACCCAACTTCCATATTATCAGAGGATAACACATACAACAAAATGGCATCAGTGCATGTAGCCGGCTGAATGAGTGTAATATTTCCGCTCTGAGTGACATTAACAGTGGTTGATGAATTTATTTTGAATTTGTAAGAGGAATGCCTTTTAGAATTTCGTTGTACAAATTTCATTCCACTTCAAAAATATTTTGTTGGTCTTGTCCAATCATTGGAGAGGTTACAAATGCTTTCAGATGCATTAGCCAATCTGCCACCTCAACAGTGTCTTGGCTGTTGACTTCCGTATTAATCCCACAGAAAAGATCCCTCCCTATTTTATAACCTGGAGAAGTGTGATATCACACTCCTTAAAATCAGTTTCCAAATTTTGGGAGTGTGATTCATAGCACTCCTGCATACATCTGTAGGTGTTGTAACTCATATGACCTCTATTTTTCCTTGTCTAGATTTGTGCCAGACATCCTGACCAAGGCTTTGAGGATGACCATTGATCAAACAGGTAATATTACAGCCTTTTATAAATTATCACTTATAAAAGTTGTCAGCCCAACAGAATATTTATCTCAAGCTCTCTCTAATGAGATAGTTTGGTTATCAGGCCTTGTTTTTCGTCAAAATTCACGGGAATCCAAGTAGATTCTCGCAACCCAGCTCCATGGGAATCCACGAGAATCCAATGCTATCATTTCTATACAGATTGCTAATATTTTATGGGAATCTGTTGGATTCCCACAAATTATTTTGCGAGAGTGCTGACGGGAATCGGATTCCCGTGGAAAAACAAGCCCTGGTTATCCCTCTAATTAGCCAATCACAGGAAGTAAAAGTTCCCACCATAAAATTTGGGGTGATCAAATTTATTTGAACAGGAAGTTGACAAAATGGTTCAAAATCCTGCATCAGGGTGATCAAATTTATTAGAACCACCGATTGAATTTTGTCCCCTAATCTGTGGGTGATAGAATTTTGATAGGGGGATTGAATTGTTAGAGAGATTACCGTAATCCTGGAAGACTCTGTGAGGTGACCAAGTTTAATGACAAGGTTTCATAGCTACTCGGCTCTGTAGCTATGACAGTTTTACAAATGTGATTATCGAGCACTTACTAGTGTAGCTTTGTGCCTTGACAGAATGGTGCACTGAACTTTAATAAACCTGAATGAATGCTGAAATTGCCACATTTCAGCGATACTCCCATATTCAAGTAACCATGCTTCAGGCTACAGAAATATTTTTTTGCATTGAAGACACACGGTAATTCCCCTGATAATTCAATCATGGGAAGTTCAAATTTCAACTCTGTTAATCAAACACGGAGAAAAAAGTATCATTCCAATTCTTCATTCAAATTGAAGAAAAGTCATATAATGACAAAATGCGACACTTTGTAGCTGGTGCCATGAAGAATATTGCCAGATTTATGTCATTTTTGCTGCAGTTACGATGAACAAATTATATGGGGAATTACCGCATGTGGAATAATATTCTTTAATACCTAACATAATTAACCCCAAGTTGCCTGTGGTGATTGCTTCAATATTTACCTCCAATATTCAATTTAGAATCACTAGTTCTGGTCATGGTAAGAATAGGCCTCAGCTCCTCAGAGAGCTTGTCATAAGAGGCGACAAACTGGGGCACCTGTTGGGATATCTGGTGTGAAAAAGAAAAGGACCCTACCCGTGGAGTCCCGGGTGAAAGGAATAGGACCCTACCTGTGTGGTTTCCGGATGTGAAAAGGAATAGGAACCAAATGTCGTGATATGACTGAAATAGTGTTGAAAGCGATGTTGAATCATATTCACTCACTCACATACTCACTAGTTTTGATTTCTACAAAATAGTTTACTTGTTTTAAGACATGAAATATCCTTTTCTTGCTTTGAGAAAAATAATTTGTCTGGAGGTAAGAAATCTTGTCTTAAAATACACTTAAAATTTATGAGAAATTTTCTTACCCCATGGACAAATGATATATCTTATCAAAACAAGTAAATGCCATTTTCTGTTCCAAAATATGTTGAAGAATTCCGAACAAGTGATTGTAAATTTGATATAGAAGACCCAATATGGGAGATAATTTATCTTGGATAGTAGAAATTATTATAGAGTTTTGTTTTCTGAAAGTACAAGAAAACATTTCTTATTACTAGAACCGCATGAAAATTCGAGACTACAGGTCATCTAGCTTCTAGATTTATTGTCTAGAAATATTTTACTTGTTTAAAAAGAAAAATTATTTATTTAGCTAAGAATGAGACTCATACTGTAATCTCTAGCACAGAGATGAATAAAAAGTTCTTTGGCGAGTTATATTGTTACAATAATCCATACAAAGTTTACTTTGACAACCCAGCAATTTGATGGAACGATTATCATTATCTAAAATAAAGCTTTCCTGAAATATTTTTTCATATATTGAATTCTTTTGCAGATACAGAGCGTGAAAGAGTACTGGAACTCATTGCATCTGCCAAATCAGAGAATCTCATTTCTTCAGGACAGTTTCAAGATGTACGTACAGAGTGAATATAAGAACAAACTGCCCAAACTAGTTATTCAACCTTCAGTGAATCATTGTGTGCAATATCTATGTATAATTTGACATCTTTACTTTGGATGACAGTGATGAAACCGTGAAATGTTGGAATACCACTGGTTTTTACCCCTCGGCCATTTTGTCGTCGCCATGTACGTTCGTCCGTCCGTTGCCGCATTTTAGGCAAAACCGCTTGAGACATAACCACAAAATTTTGAACACTTGTTTATCTAGTGCTAAGTCCGTTGCCCCCTTTACAGATATATTAATTTCTATTTCTGTCTTATATGCTTGAATGTAACCAACTATATCTGCAGAACTGTGTTCGATATAGCTACTATATTTTGAAAACTTATTTATATTGTTGCATTCTAGAAGCCAACAAAAAATTACTCACCTCGGCCCTTATTTTACAGAGTTATGCCCCTTTTCGACTGTAGTTATCTTTAATTTTGTGATATATATGCTTGAATGTAACCAGTTATATATAATTAACTGTGTTTGGTATAGCTACCAGATTATGAGAAAGTTTTTTATCCAGTTGTAGTCCTCATGCCTGCAAAAAAATTAGTTGTCTCGGCCCATATTTTATGGAGTTATGCCCATTTCGGATGTAATAATCTCCGATTTTGTGATCTGTAGTTGAATGTACAAGTTAATATCTGCAGATCCGTGTTCGGTACAGCTGCTGAATTTTGAAAACTCATTTATCATTTTTCTAGAAGCGTACAAAAAAATCATCGTCTCAGCCCTTATTTTCTGGAGTATTGCCCCTTTTTGGGTGTAATAATCTTGGATATGCTTGAATGTAACCAGTTATATCTGAAGAACTGTGCTCAATACAGCTTCCAAATTTTGGAAACTTATTTATCTACTTGTATTCTACAAGCCTACAAAACATTATTCGTCGCGACCCTTATTTCACAGAGTTATAACCCTATCTAGATATGATTTTGTGATATATTCTTGAATGTAGCTGTTATATCTGCAGAATTGATGATATTCTCTAAAAAGGACAATTCTCGATGATTAATATAGCCATAATATGTTGCACATTCTCATTCTCATATTTTTCAATTGCTTGGGGGAAGCCGAGGGGTTTTGTGAGTCTCGCCCTCATGTCTTGTCCCAGTGATTCAGCCACTGACAGTCTGGTTCGCTTTGGGGTAGTTCTTGTTACAATTCCGGTCGGTGGGATATAGAATTACTGTTTGCGTCGTGATTTTCCATAAGCATGATAATTTGAAAACTATTGATTTCAATTAATTCACTCCACATTTTAACTGAAAATATAATTGGGGAATACCTGCCAGCCTATTGATTTAGAGGTCAATGGCAAGGTCACTTGGGCTAGAAAATATGCACACACAAAAAGAGAGGAAAACCTTCAGTTAGTTTATGAATTGGTACCGATCATTGGGTATCTAGTGCTCATAGAGCAAAGAAGAACCGTATTTTATGTTCTGTTCAAAAGATGAAAGACCAAGTTCACTCAGGCAAGAACCTGTAAAAAAGTCCTGAATTGGCTCCAGACTTGCACTTGTGGCAGAGAATAACCCTATTTATTTTGAGGTCAGGAAGTCAGACAAAAAGGTCAACGTCACCTGGGTCAGAAATGACCTAGGTTTGTGAACATGGTGAACTGTTGCGCACATCACCTGGAACAAACTTAACGATGAACGGTTAATCATATTGATTTCTATTGTGTCCATTCGAATGACACGCCAAGGCATCATGCCTGAATCCAAGCCGTACTTTATGGTGGATCATTCCCGCATTTAAAGCACACTTTTCACATATTATATTTCCACCTTGTACGATGTCAAATACATACTCGTATTTTCTTATTTTGTCTCATCTGACTCTTAGCAAATCCGGCAGATGGGTACGTGAGCTCACAGCTCTTGTTGAATAATTAGATCATCGACCATACTTCCTGTGTCGAGCATGAACAAGACCTAGCCTCTAGATCTGGCCCTTAATGGGCCTATGAACAGGAGCTTAAATTTGACGACTGTGAGGTTTCACTCAGTGAAAGTCTGCGCGCAAATTACCCGAGTATGTACGATATGATATCCAAGGGCAATCCTCGCTCTAAAAATGGATTAAACAATCAAAGTGCAAATTCTAATGAAGGGCATCCCGATTTGAATTTATCCAATCAGTGCACCTGTTATACTGCCCATTAGCAGACTGTTATCGGTCTGCCCCTGGGATATTAAAGCATGAAACCACAACTATTTTATTTTCTTCTCAAGGCTTTTAACACGGTACTGGAGCAGATGTCTGAGTTAGAGAACGACATCCCCCTGGTGCGGTCACATGTAGCCAAGTTCGCGGCCTGGGCCGTGGCCAAAGACGTGATCACACTAACAGAACTATCAGAACCAATAGAGAACGGCAGTTACTACCCCCTCTTCCTCCTGTGCTTACAGCAGATGCACAAACTGAAGGACAAAGAATGGCTGATTAACATTTTTAACGACAGCAGGATTGATCTAAAGAATATGCTGCCAGATAAGCCTAGCATGCCAAAAAAATTGTCGTGTGATTTTCTCTTTTTCAAGGCAGATTTCAGCTTCCAGCTTTTTTCCTTAAAATTTCTAAATTCATGCACATCATACAAGCAAGTCAGGCGCGAGACTGCGGAAAGTACCTGTCGTGTTAGTCCAGCAGTTTGGTGAATATTTTGGGGTGAATTGTGCCATTTTGGCAACAAGCATGAAATTTTCACCAATGATAGTCATTCACCTATTAAAAAAGATAGGATATGGGGCCATTTGAAAAAATCCAATATGGCCGCCATTTTCAAGATGGCCGCCGCTCCATACGAATTTTCTTATGAATTGCTGTACAACTTGTGTTTTTCGTCTTACAGCTTTGAGTTGTGATGTATTTTATGAGGGAATATGCACTCGACAATCTAGACTCGATTGACACTTAAAATTCCAAGATGGCCGCCACTCCATAAGAATCTTCTTATGCAATGCTGTACAACTTGTGTTTTTCGTCTTACAGCCAGGGTAAAGAATAGAATGTTGCACACCAGTAGTTAAGAGAACTGTCCACTGCATGAGGATGACTAATCACGTTCACAGTCACCACTGCATGAACACAGGCTGGTACATTTGAGTTCTGCTTTTACACATTTGCAGCGTCCGCGGCATCCATTCGTCAGTTTACAGCCACATTTGATCAACTGCTGATGTGTGAAGAAACGTTCATATACACACCCACTTTCTCGGGGTGTTCTGGCCCTTCTGTGAAGAGATGTTCATATACACACCCACTTTCTCGGGGTGTTCTGACCCTACACCTGCCTGAGTATAGGAGTTATTATAACATCAATATATGTACTAACATGTACCTCAGAGCAGTTGTTTCGGATAATTTCGGGAATATATCTTATGTATATCCCAGGCATATCTCTCATCAGGGGCCAAGCCCAATCATGAATATATTTAACTATTCACGATAAATACTCTCATATTCTCGTAGATATAGTGATGCCGGAGTTACCCACGGGGTGAAATCTTACATTATTTTAGATTTACACTCTTCTTCTGCGTTACTGTTGTCTGTGCTGCACACGTTGTGTAATCGTTTATTAATTTCGATTCACACATATCTTGTTTTTCTGTTCTTTCTTGCTGACTGTTCTTCTCACGTGCCAGTGTATTTTAGCAATATACTTAATGGAGTGGCACGATCCCGGCATGGTCGTCACAGGAGATTCTGATTATGCTTCGAAAAACATCTCGAACCTGATAGCATATTCTTACTATTTCTCAATCCGGGTGTCGGAACATGAATCTCACTTAAAGAGATATTAAATACGGGTCATGTTCATTTCAGGATGTCAGCCGCTGTCTGCATTCCGTCTCTCAGTGTTTGTAGTCTGTGGGAACATGAGTCTCACTTAAAGATATATTAAATACGGGTCATGTTCATCTCAGGATGTCAGCCGCTGTCTGCCTTCCGTCTCTCAGTGTTTGTAGTCTGTGGGAACATGATTCTCACTTAAAGATATATTAAATACGGGTCATGTTCATCTCAGGATGTCAGCCGCTGTCTGCCTTCCGTCTCTCGATGGTTGTAGTCTGCGGGATCTTCTAACACTGTCGCAAGCCGTCAGTTGAATGATGAAACTCCAGGTGGCATGGCCCAGTCGGTACATGGCGCGAATGATATAATTGGCTATAAGAAATCGTCCGTCACCCGCTGATTGGCACAGAATCGCTCTGACAGATTGGTTGAAATGCCGGCACCTGATTGGTTATTTTGACACCCACTGCAGAAGGCATTGTATGCTACAATCCTCTCAAGCTCAACGTGTAGATGTATACGTGGGCCAGCGTCAGGCGCTATGATTAAACCCAGTATATCGTATCAGCGTATATATTGTTAAAGCTCAATATATAAACACCTGCACCGCAATCTGATGTTTCAGCTGGTCCACTTCTTCAAGACTGGTACGCACGTGGTTGTAATAAGAGTATACTTGACCTTGTTGACAACATCCAGCTTCACATCTCCTAATGGAGAATGACAAAGCACGGTTGAATGAGAGATAAATAAATATCCGAAACAACACGCTCTTGAAGGGCTCAACATGATATCATATAGGTCAGCGCTGAGACCCCCAATTAATATTGGTATGGCTGATCATATACATCTATTATATGTATATATGGCTGTAGTCATAACACAAACAAACAAACAAAGCACGTAGATCGATGCACCTCTTCAAAGTGGACGGACACATAGATTCAACTGACGGCTTGCGACAGTGTTAGATGTTCCCGCAGACTACAATCATCGAGAGACGGAATGCAGACAGCGGCTGACATCCTGAAATGAACATGACCGGTAATTAAAATATCTTTTAGTGAGAATCATGTTCCCATAGACTACAAACATTGAGAGACGGAATGCAGACATCGGCTGACATCCTGAAATGAACATTACCCGTATTTAATATCTCTTTAAGTGAGATTCATGTTCCGACACCTGGATTGAGAAATAGTAAGAATATACTATCAGGTTCGAGATGTTTTTCGATGCATAATCAGAATCTTCTGTGACGACCATGCCGGGATCGTGCCACTCCGTTAAGTATATTGCTAAAATACACTGGCACGTGAGAAGAACAGTCAGCAAGAAAGAACAGAAAAACAAGATATGTGTGAATCGAAATTAATAAACGATTACACAACGTGTGCAGCACAGACAACAGTAACGCAGAAGGAGAGTGTAAATCTAAAATAATGTAAGATTTTAGCCCGTGGGTAACTCCGGCATCACTATATCTACGAGAATATAAGAGTATTTATCGTGAATAGTTAAATATATTCATGATTAGGCTTGGCCCCTGATGAGAGATATGCCTGGGATATACATAAGATATATTCCCGAAATTATCCGAAACAACTGCTCTGAGGTACATGTTAGTACATATAGTGATGTTATAATAACTCCTATACTCAGGCAGGTGTAGGGTCAGAACACCCCGAGAAAGTGGGTGTGTATATGAACATCTCTTCACACAACTGTTGTACATCCTTCTTGGGCGGCCATCTTGGGTTTTTCACGTGCCAATTGGTTTGACATCATCCACTGCATAATTCCTCATAGAATGTCTCTGAATCCGAAGATGGAAGACAAAACACACAGTTTCTACTATAATTCTTAAGAAAATCCTTACGAAATGGCGGCCATCTTGAAAATGGCGGCCATATTGGATTTTTCGAATGGCCCCATATCTAATTATTTTCTGTTAGTCAAACTCTATCATACCTGAAAGTTTCATGCTTGTTGCCAAAATGGCACAATTTTTTCACCAAACTGCTGGACTATGTCTTAGGAGCACTCCCTGGATATTTCAGATGTGATCTTATTATACTGGTTATTTAAAACAACAGTAAAACTCCAGATTTTGGTGTGCTGCTATCAACAAGACATTACTATGACTAAAGTGTGAGGTGTGTTTAGAAGTGGGCAAATGATGGCATGCCTCAAAGTACGTCTCATACCACTAAGATTTAAAGAAGCAGGTGGAAGCCATGGAAGTGGGCGGTCACAAAAAGTGGCAATTAAACTTTTAAATATAGATATTACATGGAAAAGTGAGCCTGTTTTAGCATAGTAGGCAGCAAAAATGTATGCTTTAACCATCTTCTAATGAACAGCATTCCCACGGCTGCTTGAAAAACTGGAAAGTCAGAATTATGAATTTTCAGGCCTTGAAAGTACTTGAAAATCCAGATGGATGGTCATCCTGGAAGTGACCCGCCGTAATGCCTGTCTCCTGTACAGATTACCTTTGTAGGCAGGCGTTCGGTGGGTCGCTTCATGGGTCGGCTCCACCCCCATGGGTGTGGGAGGGGGAACAGATCACAGTCAAAAAGAAAAGGGGGAGGGAAAGTGGAAGGAACATAAAAATAAAATTAAGTAATAACCAGGGATACCATTGGGGACTTCCTTGGGCTACTCTGCCCACAGGATATTATAGTTTTTCAGGTTTTCTGTAACCGGCTTCCTGGTGAAATGTGCTACAGGCTACCGGTATTTTATGCCACCGGTTTCCTGGTAAAACAAGCAGGTAGTTACCGGTATAGTTTTTCATGATAGCCTTCCGGGAGTAACTAAGTTATGTCCTGTGTGGCGGGTTAGTCTTGCCTACCCTGTGACCTGGGTTTGATCCTGTGACCTGGGTCTGACCCTGTGACCTAGGTTTGACCCTGTGACGTGGGTTCAGGATGGTATCCCTGGGCGGGATGGGATCATTGGTGACCCATCCCGTTAATTTTGGGGGGTGGTGGTAGGTGCGGAACTTTAATACTGGTACCGTTGTGGACAGTACAGTTCTGCGGGTGGGTGTTCGGAAATATAATGGGTGGGATTTTTAGACTTTTTAGGGGAGAAGGTTATTATTCTGACACCTTTTTCCCCCTTGGAGCGGTCATTTTTTAGAGGTTATTTTAGGCGAAGTGCGAGGACTAGATGTCCTCGCACAACCCTATTTTATAGGGTATTTTAATTGAATAGGTCTTTATACTGTAGAGGGGCCCATGGTGCAGGATGCCCAGGGCAGGGTTGGGGGTGGTTTTCACTTAGGAAATTGGACCCTTCCCCAAAAAGAAAAGGGGGAAGGGTGTAGTAAAAACTGCCCTTTAGCGTATAGGTAGTCAAGGGTGGCCACCCTTAACAGGTTAGTCTAGCTTTGGCAGGGCCTCCAAATGTAGCTTAGCTACCGTTAGGAGTAGGCTAGACTAGCTTACGTAGGGTCTCCAAACGCTATCTGGCTCCTGGAGTTATTGCCCCTGAGGGCACTGCATGTAAACGGACCAATCAGGGACGAGAAGACATAAGTCCCGGGAGATACAAGATTGAGATAGTACTCTTGCAGCAGATCTCGAGGTAGTAAGACGTGAGCACAGGGAGCTCCGAGGGATAATATTCAACAGGTAAGGCCCTGTTCCATACCGGTCTGTTACTATAGCGAGGAAATTACTTCAGGCCCATACTGGCTCAGTGGGATAGGTCCATACTGGGAAATTCACACATGTTCATTGTGATATGGGTTGTTTGATCTTGTTTCACGTCTCACCACGTAGAACACGATGGGAGGGGTCTCGAAGTTAAGCGGTGAAACTTTTCGAAAAGTTCACGGAGGTCTGGATAGGCCCATAGGCCCATACTGGCTCAGTGGATAGGTCCATACTGGGCAATTCACACATGTTCATTGCGGTATGGGTTGTGTGATCTTGTTTTTCACGCCTCACCACGTAACACGATGGGTAGGGTCCCGAAGCTAAGCGGCGGATTTTTCTGAAAAAGTCACTGCGCGCATGCGTAGTAGGTAAATAGTGCTGGGTGGAGGTTTTGGGGTCTAGGTGAGCCCCTAGTGGTCTGATGGTGTCGTATAAGGTCTTATTTTGAAGCTCACGTGACGGAACATCCGACTAGACTAATGTATCGTCCGTTTTCAATATTTTGCGCATGCGCAGTCTGGCTGTCGTATAGAACGCAGGCATTGTGGGGGTGCGTGGGGGTGTGTTTGGGGTAGAGATGGACCACTATTGATCCAAATGGGTCGTGGGAGGTGTCAAAGTGAAGCTTTTGTTGTGTAGAGTCAGAATGGCGTGTTTTTTATTGCAAGTCGCGTCAATCTGCGCATGCACAGTTGGGTGTAATAAGTAAAGTGGCCATTTTGGGGGTGCGTGGGGGTGTTTTTGGGGTTTGCGTCGTGTGGGGTGTCAAAGTGAAGCTTTCGTGGTGTAGCCCATGACTTGGAGGGTGTCCCTGTCATCTGTGACGAGTATTAGCGAAAGTGGGCATTTTGGGGCAGTAAAGGAAGGTATTTGGTGTAGAGATGGACCATCCTTGGTCCGAATGCGTTGTGTGGGGTGTCATCTTGTAGTTCTCGTGGTGCAGACCACGATTTCCGGGATGTTCACGTCATCTGTGACGTCATCGGTGACGTCATCAGTACGAGTAGTAGCGAAAGTGGGCATTTTGGGGAAGTGAAGGAAGGTCTCTGGTATAGAAATGGACCATCCTTGGTCCGAATGCCTTCTGTGGGGTGTGCATTATACCATAGCTTTGCTGTATTATAACATATCTGTCCTGCATTATACCACATCTGTGCTGTATTATACCATATTTGTCCTGTGGTATACAATATCTGTCCTGTGTTATACAATATCTGCCCTGTATTGTACCATATATGTCCTGTATTACACAATATATGATCTGTATTATACCAAATCTGTGCTGTATTATACAGTATCTGTCCTGTATTATACCAAATCTGTGCTGTATTATACCATATCTGTCCTGTATTGTACCATATATGTCCTGTATTACATCATATCTGTCCTCTATTATACCGTATCTATCCTGCATTATACCATATCTGTGCTGTATTATACCATATCTGTCCTGTGTTTACAATATTTGTCATGTATTATACAATATCTGTCCTGTATTATACCACATCTGTCATGTGTAATACAATATCTGTCCGGTGTTATACAATATCTGTCCTGTATTGTACCATATATGTCCTGTATTATACAATATAGTTTCTTTTTTATACCAAATCTGTGCTGTATTATACAGTATCTGTCCTGTATTATACCGCCTTCCTCCACCAACCAAACTGACTGTCACCATATGAGTGGAACAAACTTGAGTGTGACATTAAGCCACCCCCTCCCCTGTATTATACCAAATCTGTGCTGTATTATACCATATCTGGCCTGCATTGTACCATATATGTTCTGTATTATACAATATTTCTCGTAAATTATGCCATATCTGTCCCGCATTATACCATATCTGTGCTATGTTCTGTTTTATACCAAATTTGTGTTGTATTATACAATATCTGTCCTGTATTGTACCATATATGTCCTGTATTATACTATACATGTTCTGTTTTATATCAAATCTGTGCTCTATTATACAGTATCTGTCATGTATTATACCAAATCTGT
This sequence comes from Hanleya hanleyi, assembly GCA_036873755.1. NCBI lineage: Eukaryota > Metazoa > Mollusca > Polyplacophora > Lepidopleurida > Hanleyidae > Hanleya > Hanleya hanleyi. Next base: position 111,835 of record JAVTVY010038855.1, read on the forward strand.
GCTGTATTATACGATATCTGTCCTGTATTGTACCATATATGTCCTTTATTACACCATATCTGTCCTCTATTATACCGTATCTGTCCTGCATTATACCATATCTGTGCTGTATTATACCATATGTCCTGTGTTTACAATATTTGTCATGTATTATACCATATCTGTCCTGTATTATACCATATGTGCTGTATTGTGCCCTATATGACCTGTGTTATACCATATATGTGCGGAATTGTACCAAATCTGTGCTGTATTATACAATATATGTTCTGTTTTATACCAAATCTGTCCTGTATTATACCATATCTGTCCTGTGGTTACAATATCTGTGCTGTATTATACCATATCTGTCCTGTATTGTACCATATATGTTCTGTATTATACCATATCTGTCCTGTGTTTACAATATGTCATGTATTATAGCATATCTGTCCCGTATTATACCATATCTGTCCTGTGTTTTACAATATCTGTCTGTATTGTACCATATCTGTGCTGTATTATACAATATATGTTGTTTTATACCAAAAACTGTGCTATATTATACCATATCTGTCCTGTATTATAAAATATCTGTCCTGTATTATACCATATATGTGCTGTACTATACCAAATCTGTGCTGTATTATACAATATTTGTCCTGTATTATACCATACCATATCTATCTGGAATTATACCATATCTGTGCTGTATTATACCATATCTGTCCTGTGTTATACCATATCTGTCCTGTATTGTAACATATATGTTCTGTATTATACAATATTTATCCTAAACTATACCATATCTGTTAGGCATTATACCATATCTGTGCTGTATTATACCATATCTGTCCTGTGCTATACCATATCTGTCCTGTGTTATACCATATCTGTCCTGTACTGTAACATATATGTTCTGTATTATACAATATTTATCCTAAATTATACCATATCTGTTAGACAATATACCATATCTGTGATGTATTATACTATATCTGTGCTGTATTGTACAATATTTGCCATGTATTTTAAAATATCTGTCCTGTATTATACCATATCTGTGATGTATTGTACAGTATCTGTCCCGTATTATACAATATCTGTCCTGTATTATGCCATATCCGTGCTGTATTATACCTTATCTGTGCTGTATTATACGATATCTGTCCTGTATTGTATCATATGTCCTGTACTATACCATATATGTACTGTATTATACAATATGTCCTGTATTATTCAATATCTGTCGTGTATTATACAATATTTGTCCTGTATTATACCATATAAGTCCTGTATTATACCATATCTGTCCAGTATTATACCTTATCTGTGCTGTATTTTACTATATCTGTCCTGTATTTTACCATATATGTCCTATACTATACCATATATGTGTTGTATTATACAACATCTATCCTCTTTATTCAATATCTGTCCTGCATTATACAATATTTGTACTGTATTATACAACATGTCCTGTATTACACCATATCTGTCCTGTATTATGCAACATGTCCTTATTGTACGATATATGTCCTGTATTATACAATATCTGTCCTGTATTATACCATATTTGTACTGTATTATGCAATATTTGTCCTGTATTATACCTTATCTGTGCTGTATTATAATCGGGGGAGGTATCAATGTGAAGCACCCGTGGCTCCGATTGGAGGAGCTGGGTCGTGGAAATGACGTCAATCTGCACATGTGCAGTTGTGGAGTAGTAGTAAAGGGAAAGTTTCGGAAGTGTGCAAGGGCACTATATCACATCGGGGTATATATTTCATCCAAGTATAGCGGATAGCGGTTGTCGTGAATAACAACAAGTTCAGCAATGTTTATACAGTTTATTACCCCCAATGTTATATCATACCCAGGCTGGGGGAGCCGCCCTGGGTATGTTTAGTATGTTCACAGCAAAATAAATTGAAATAGGAAACATATTTTATTATTAAACATACCGTCACATTAGGTGCAACTGTTTACTGAGCTCAAGTCAACAATCAGCATGTAGACATAGAGAGTATATACGGCGTGTTATGCTATTCATCAGTGCACGGGTGACGCATTCAGCCGAGGGGGTTGATCAGTTTAACCACGAAGAACGTAACATTGGTGACCATCTCCACTATCCACTTCGTGTTGACCTTGTGCCCATTCCAAGGGATCCACAGTGTCCAGTTTCTCCAGCGTCGTCTCTAGCGACGCACGATTGGTAATGGTGAAAGGATGGTCGTACACTTTGTTGTTGGCACTGGAATATAAATAGCGCAGTTGATCCGTCATCTTATACTACAGCACATAACCAAACGCCAGATTTAATTTGAAGGCCGTAGCTTGGTCATTGAAGATGGCTTCCACGTAGCTGCGTAGATGGGCGAGGTCGGTCAGTCGGAAATTGTAGATATTTTGAATAGGGGGATGACGGTGGAAACAGTGCCGTATCATGGGCCAATGGCGCCGATAGATTACAACACATATAAGGCATCACTCACTGGATGGTCTTCGTGTAACAGGTCGCTATGAACATTTATGGGCTCGTCCAGAAAATGTTCGATGTCGTCAGGCGTATGACTGGGAACAGTAATGCTATGGACCGGCTGGATATCTAGGCTCTTCTGAACTGTGGGTATAGGCGGACTCTCCGTGATCGTATCACTAGCGGCATTCGCCTCCCCGGGCTCATCTTCACTGGGTCTGACCCTCCTGGGTGCCTCTTTAGTGGGAAGTTGTCGCCCAAACCGTAGAGACGCGGTATGAATCAAACGTTGGTGCTGTCTTAACTGACTTGGTCGTTTGAAGAGTTACATTGTTCCGTCGCGCCCTGGTGAAGTAAGCGTTCGTGGCGCAGTAAATGATCCTCCCGATTGAATGGCCGTGCGCAGGTTATACAAGTATACCGTGCATCGTTGTGGGTGGAGGCCTCGTGGCGTCGTAAATTATCTAGACGAGTGAACTGCTTCTGGCAAGTTGTGCAAGAGAACATATCGGCTGTGGATCTGGAAATGATGAATGCCGTAAAAAGTTTGGCTCTCATAGGCCAGCATAGGAGTATCCGGATGTTCCACAGTCCCCGGATGTAAGATGAGTACCCCGATGTAAAACCAGAGTCTACGGATGTAAAACCACAGTCCCACACTTACCGCCACTTTTATAAGCCCGCAGCCCACAAGAACTCTCCTACGTTGTTCTTCACACCAATCAGCGCATCGCTGTCCTGTACACTCGGGTGGGCACTTGTCACATGTCTAGCCCTATACACCATAGAAATATGCGGGCTGGGGAAGTAACCAATCAGTGCCGTCATAAGGTATTCACGACGTACACACCGTAACATGTTAAAACTTGTAACAAAATGTATTATACCATATCTGTCCGGAATTATACCATATCTGTGCTGTATTGTACCATATCTGTCCTGTGTTATACAATATCTGTCCTGTGTTATACAATATCTGTCCTGTATTGTACCATATATGTCATATATTATACAATATCTATTCTGTATTATACCAAATCTGTGCTGTATTATACAGTATCTGTCCTGTATTATACCAAATCTGTGCTGTATTATACCATATCTGTCCTGTATTGTACCATATATGTCCTGTATTATACAATACATTTCCTCTATTATACCATATCTGTCCTGTATTATACCATATCTGTGCTGTATTATACCATATCTGTCCTGTGTTTACAATATTTGTCATGTATTATACAATGATGAGGGGCACGTGTTCATTTCTATATGTACAGACACCACCACCACCACCACCGAACGTTGACGCCCGTCAACGCCCGGTGGTGGTGGTAGGTCCGGTGGAGCGGAGCTCGCCGATTTTACATCCGGGGCCTTGTCAACATCCGGGTTTCCCAGTGGGTTTTTCCCGTCGTTCCTCCGTCACGTAACCGGAAATGACCTTTGACCCCTGCGCATGCGATACCGGATATTAACAATTTCCGCTTATGTTGTTTTTCATGATCTATAATATTACGAAGTGTGAGAATATGGTCCATTGTGTGGCTATTATCGATAAATCCAATTTGTTTTTTTGTCAATGACGCTCAGTACAGAATACATTCAACCTACCCAAGATAACTTTGTTAAAAAGTTTAGTCAAAGCGCTCGTCAGCGTGATACCTCGATAATTAGACGAATCATTTCTGCTGCCTTTTTTATAGTCCATATTCCAGGCTGAGGGGGAAACACCCGTGGTGAAAATCACATTGAATGGCTTATGAAGAGATGGGACAAGAGCAGAAATTCCGCGTTTAATCATTTCATTAAGGAGACTATCCTGCCCACACTTTTACCACTTTTCAATGTTTTTACTGCTTCTGTAATTGCCTTAAGTGTTATATGGCTATCGAACAAAACGTGATCTTGTGAAGCATTAGATTCCAAAGTGGTCTTTTCAGACATTATACAGTCATGAATTTAAGAAAATTCCTCACCATTATTGGTCAATAACTAAAACTTATATGATACCCTACACGACCCATTTAGCCCAGGTATAGCCCACCTAGACCCATTTAACTGTTTTCCATGTCCTATTTTTACATTCACTCCATAAAAAACGTTACCGGAAGTGACCTATCCACGTTACCTCGAACCAGGAATGACATCATCACCGGAAGTGACTTATAAGCCACATTTACACCTCAACCATCTCCTCAATTCACCCTCCGCAAAATGAGTGGTGATTTGCTGGCTTCCTATTACTTACATTTTCTCCAGCTGCATGAGGGACAGGAGCACCAGGATACGTTATTCTACACAGCAATAACAGCCCTTATCACCATCTAGAGCAAGCAGAATATACCACCATTGCTTGGGAAACTGATCCGTCCTATTTCAACATCCAAACACCATAGATCATTGACGGATGAAGATCTCACAAAGCTTTCACAACCTTAGAGGTTTTACCGAGGGTCGCCGGAAGACCTTTTCTATCACGGAGCGATGGTAACCCCATGCCTGAATATCTTAAGGCGCCCGATTCTGATTTCCCTTGTTGTATCAAAGAGTCGGATCTGAATGCAGTTTAATATTTACTTGCAAATTCAGATTTGATTGGTTAAATCTTTAGACGTTCGTGTGTGAGAGTCAGCCTGCGGCAGAAGAGCAGTAATCAGCAGAATGTTTGGAATACCGGTACGAGTGGACTGATGATCAATCACTGAGATACTGGAGAAACCTCCTGCTGCCCGATACCACCATGAAACAGGTACAGCTACTCTCAAAGATTGGTTTATTGCCATTATGGAAGCGCTGGAACTGGACATATAGTCAATTTTTTCATATGGAACCGGTTCTTCGTTAAACCAAATTAGCTCATTGTAGAACAAATCAGTTCATTATGGAGCCAGGTTCCTTGTCTAAGTAAATTGATCCATTGTTAAAGCAAGCTTATTGCCCATCGCTGCTAGAAGACTATGGTTCCAAATATACGTATATAAGTTCATTTTTTTAAATCCAAATCAGGTCATTTAAGAGCTAAGTTGATTCCTTGTACAACCAAATTGGTTCATTGTAAAACAATGATAGAACCAAATCGGGTCAGTTTGGAACCAGATCGATTCATTGTGGAGTTAGATCAGTTCCTTCTGCAAACAAATTGGTTCATTGTGAAAGCAAGCTCATTGCCCATTGCTACTAGAATATGTGTCCAGAAGTTTATGCCTGTACAGAATATACGTAATATGTGATACCCTTTTCGATCACATTAGATACATCTTGGGTTCCTATCTTTTCCAGGTGAAGAGATTTGGTTCAACCAAGCACACATGAATGCCTCCTTCTTCTGTGCGTATCCGGGCTGGGGGAAGTTCCAGACGACCAACTGCCATACCATACCTACTATGGCGATGAGTCAAACATACAACTCGAAGTACTGCAACACATTGGCGATGTCTCGTGGAGAAATGCCGTCGGTCTTCAGCGTCGAAAAGGCGATTTTCTTTTCCTGGATATCATGTATATTCAACATGGCCGTCTTGGATTCGTAAGCGAAAGACGACTTCTCGTTAGTCTTTGAACAGAAAACTCTGAACATATATTCTAAGTTTCAGATGTCTTACGAATATGTGAGGGCTTGACATATTGCTCAGTTATTCTAGCCAAGACAAATTACGGAAATTCTATTCACTTTTATGTATTTGGGGGACGTTCTCCCGAATATAATTTCGAAATGATAAAGATTCTGTGTACATATTAATTTGCAACGCAAAGATATCCCTACATATGTATTATGGATTGGAACGCTAAATATAACCATTGCATCTCAGGTTGAACTCTCAATTTGCTATTTACTAAATAACAATTTTGGAATAACAATTTTAGCTGGGTTAAGTACGATTTCGACGAGGCATGACGAAGTAAAAATAATTTAATTTTCCATTATTTATATAAATTGCCCTTCGGATAACTAAACTTCTATAAAAACATGACTCAAAATTTTTGTCAATGACGCTCAGTACAGAATACATTCAACCTACCCAAGATAACTTTGTTAAAAAGTTTAGTCAAAGCGCTCGTCAGCGTGATGCCTCGATAATTAGACGAATCATTTCTGCTGCCTTTTTTATAGTCCATATTCCAGGCTGAGGGGGAAACACCCGTGGTGAAAATCCCATTGAATGGCTTATGAAGAGATGGGACAAGAGCAGAAATTCCGCGTTTAATCATTTCATTAAGGAGACTATCCTGCCCACACTTTTACCACTTTTCAATGTTTTTACTGCTTCTGTAATTGCCTTAAGTGTTATATGGCTATCGAACAAAACGTGATCTTGTGAAGCATTAGATTCCAAAGTGGTCTTTTCAGACATTATACAGTCATGAATTTAAGAAAATTCCTCACCATTATTGGTCAATAACTAAAACTTATATGATACCCTGCACGACCCATTTAGCCCAGGTATAGCCCACCTAGACCCATTTAACTGTTTTCCATGTCCTATTTTTACATTCACTCCATAAAAAACGCTACCGGAAGTGACCTATCCACGTTACCTCGAACCAGGAATGACATCATCACCGGAAGTGACTTATAAGCCACATTTACACCTCAACCATCTCCTCAATTCACCCTCCGCAAAATGAGTGGTGATTTGCTGGCTTCCTATTACTTACATTTTCTCCAGCTGCATGAGGAACAGGAGCACCAGGATACGTTATTCTACACAGCAATAACAGCCCTTATCACCATCTAGAGCAAGCAGAATATACCACCATTGCTTGCGAAACTGGTCCGTCCTATTTCAACATCCAAACACCATAGATCATTGACGGATGAAGATCTCACAAAGCTTTCACAACCTTAGAGGTTTTACCGAGGGTCGCCGGAAGACCTTTTCTATCACGGAGCGATGGTAACCCCATGCCTGAATATCTTAAGGCGCCCGATTCTGATTTCCCTTGTTGTATCAAAGAGTCGGATCTGAATGCAGTTTAATATTTACTTGCAAATTCAGATTTGATTGGTTAAATCTTTAGACGTTCGTGTGTGAGAGTCAGCCTGCGGCAGAAGAGCAGTAATCAGCAGAATGTTTGGAATACCGGTACGAGTGGACTGATGATCAATCACTGAGATACTGGAGAAACCTCCTGCTGCCCGATACCACCATGAAACAGGTACAGCTACTCTCAAAGATTGGTTTATTGCCATTATGGAAGCGCTGGAACTGGACATATAGTCAATTTTTTCATGTGGAACCGGTTCTTCGTTAAACCAAATTAGCTCATTGTAGAACAAATCAGTTCATTATGGAGCCAGGTTCCTTGTCTAAGTAAATTGATCCATTGTTAAAGCAAGCTTATTGCCCTTCGCTGCTAGAAGACTATGGTTCCAAATATACGTATATAAGTTCATTTTTTTAAATCCAAATCAGGTCATTTAAGAGCTAAGTTGATTCCTTGTACAACCAAATTGGTTCATTGTAAAACAATGATAGAACCAAATCGGGTCAGTTTGGAACCAGATCGATTCATTGTGGAGTTAGATCAGTTCCTTCTGCAAACAAATTGGTTCATTGTGAAAGCAAGCTCATTGCCCATTGGTACTAGAATATGTGTCCAGAAGTTTATGCCTGTACAGAATATACGTAATATGTGATACCCTTTTCGATCACATTAGATACATCTTGGGTTCCTATCTTTTCCAGGTGAAGAGATTTGGTTCAACCAAGCACACATGAATGCCTCCTTCTTCTGTGCGTATCCGGGCTGGGGGAAGTTCCAGACGACCAACTGCCATACCATACCTACTATGGCGATGAGTCAAACATACAACTCGAAGTACTGCAACACATTGGCGATGTCTCGTGGAGAAATGCCGTCGGTCTTCAGCGTCGAAAAGGCGATTTTCTTTTCCTGGATATCATGTATATTCAACATGGCCGTCTTGGATTCGTAAGCGAAAGACGACTTCTCGTTAGTCTTTGAACAGAAAACTCTGAACATATATTCTAAGTTTCAGATGTCTTACGAATATGTGAGGGCTTGACATATTGCTCAGTTATTCTAGCCAAGACAAATTACGGAAATTCTATTCACTTTTATGTATTTGGGGACGTTCTCCCGAATATAATTGCGAAATGATAAAGATTCTGTGTACATATTAATTTGCAACGCAAAGATATCCCTACATATGTATTATGGATTGGAACGCTAAATATAACCATTGCATCTCAGGTTGAACTCTCAATTTGCTATTTACTAAATAACAATTTTGGAATAACAATTTTAGCTGGGTTAAGTACGATTTCGACGAGGCATGACGAAGTAAAAATAATTTAATTTTCCATTATTCATATAAATTGCCCTTCGGATAACTAAACTTCTATAAAAACATGACTCAAAATTTTTGTCAATGACGCTCAGTACAGAATACATTCAACCTACCCAAGATAACTTTGTTAAAAAGTTTAGTCAAAGCGCTCGTCAGCGTGATGCCTCGATAATTAGACGAATCATTTCTGCTGCCTTTTTTATAGTCCATATTCCAGGCTGAGGGGGAAAACACCCGTGGTGAAAATCACATTGAATGGCTTATGAAGAGATGGGACAAGAGCAGAAATTCCGCGTTTAATCATTTCATTAAGGAGACTATCCTGCCCACACTTTTACCACTTTTCAATGTTTTTACTGCTTCTGTAATTGCCTTAAGTGTTATATGGCTATCGAACAAAACGTGATCTTGTGAAGCATTAGATTCCAAAGTGGTCTTTTCAGACATTATACAGTCATGAATTTAAGAAAATTCCTCACCATTATTGGTCAATAACTAAAACTTATATGATACCCTGCACGACCCATTTAGCCCAGGTATAGCCCACCTAGACCCATTTAACTGTTTTCCATGTCCTATTTTTACATTCACTCCATAAAAAACGTTACCGGAACTGACCTATCCACGTTACCTCGAACCAGGAATGACATCATCACCGGAAGTGACTTATAAGCCACATTTACACCTCAACCATCTCCTCAATTCACCCTCCGCAAAATGAGTGGTGATTTGCTGGCTTCCTATTACTTACATTTTCTCCAGCTGCATGAGGAACAGGAGCACCAGGATACGTTATTCTACACAGCAATAACAGCCCTTATCACCATCTAGAGCAAGCAGAATATACCACCATTGCTTGCGAAACTGGTCCGTCCTATTTCAACATCCAAACACCATAGATCATTGACGGATGAAGATCTCACAAAGCTTTCACAACCTTAGAGGTTTTACCGAGGGTCGCCGGAAGACCTTTTCTATCACGGAGCGATGGTAACCCCATGCCTGAATATCTTAAGGCGCCCGATTCTGATTTCCCTTGTTGTATCAAAGAGTCGGATCTTAATGCAGTTTAATATTTACTTGCAAATTCAGATTTGATTGGTTAAATCTTTAGACGTTCGTGTGTGAGAGTCAGCCTGCGGCAGAAGAGCAGTAATCAGCAGAATGTTTGGAATACCGGTACGAGTGGACTGATGATCAATCACTGAGATACTGGAGAAACCTCCTGCTGCCCGATACCACCATGAAACAGGTACAGCTACTCTCAAAGATTGGTTTATTGCCATTATGGAAGCGCTGGAACTGGACATATAGTCAATTTTATCATATGGAACCGGTTCTTCGTTAAACCAAATTAGCTCATTGTAGAACAAATCAGTTCATTATGGAGCCAGGTTCCTTGTCTAAGTAAATTGATCCATTGTTAAAGCAAGCTTATTGCCCATCGCTGCTAGAAGACTATGGTTCCAAATATACGTATATAAGTTCATTTTTTTAAATCCAAATCAGGTCATTTAAGAGCTAAGTTGAATCCTTGTACAACCAAATTGGTTCATTGTAAAACAATGATAGAACCAAATCGGGTCAGTTTGGAACCAGATCGATTCATTGTGGAGTTAGATCAGTTCCTTCTGCAAACAAATTGGTTCATTGTGAAAGCAAGCTCATTGCCCATTGCTACTAGAATATGTGTCCAGAAGTTTATGCCTGTACAGAATATACGTAATATGTGATACCCTTTTCGATCACATTAGATACATCTTGGATTCCTATCTTTTCCAGGTGAAGAGATTTGGTTCAACCAAGCACACATGAATGCCTCCTTCTTCTGTGCGTATCCGGGCTGGGGGAAGTTTCAGACGACCAACTGCCATACCATACCTACTATGGCGATGAGTCAAACATACAACTCGAAGTACTGCAACACATTGGCGATGTCTCGTGGAGAAATGCCGTCGGTCTTCAGCGTCGAAAAGGCGATTTTCTTTTCCTGGATATCATGTATATTCAACATGGCCGTCTTGGATTCGTAAGCGAAAGACGACTTCTCGTTAGTCTTTGAACAGAAAACTCTGAACATATATTCTAAGTTTCAGATGTCTTACGAATATGTGAGGGCTTGACATATTGCTCAGTTATTCTAGCCAAGACAAATTACGGAAATTCTATTCACTTTTATGTATTTGGGGGACGTTCTCCCGAATATAATTGCGAAATGATAAAGATTCTGTGTACATATTAATTTGCAACGCAAAGATATCCCTACATATGTATTATGGATTGGAACGCTAAATATAACCATTGCATCTCAGGTTGAACTCTCAATTTGCTATTTACTAAATAACAATTTTGGAATAACAATTTTAGCTGGGTTAAGTACGATTTCGACGAGGCATGACGAAGTAAAAATAATTTAATTTTCCATTATTTATATAAATTGCCCTTCGGATAACTAAACTTCTATAAAAACATGACTCAAAATTTTTGTCAATGACGCTCAGTACAGAATACATTCAACCTACCCAAGATAACTTTGTTAAAAAGTTTAGTCAAAGCGCTCGTCAGCGTGATGCCTCGATAATTAGACGAATCATTTCTGCTGCCTTTTTTATAGTCCATATTCCAGGCTGAGGGGGAAACACCCGTGGTGAAAATCACATTGAATGGCTTATGAAGAGATGGGACAAGAGCAGAAATTCCGCGTTTAATCATTTCATTAAGGAGACTATCCTGCCCACACTTTTACCACTTTTCAATGTTTTTACTGCTTCTGTAATTGCCTTAAGTGTTATATGGCTATCGAACAAAACGTGATCTTGTGAAGCATTAGATTCCAAAGTGGTCTTTTCAGACATTATACAGTCATGAATTTAAGAAAATTCCTCACCATTATTGGTCAATAACTAAAACTTATATGATACCCTGCACGACCCATTTAGCCCAGGTATAGCCCACCTAGACCCATTTAACTGTTTTCCATGTCCTATTTTTACATTCACTCCATAAAAAACGCTACCGGAAGTGACCTATCCACGTTACCTCGAACCAGGAATGACATCATCACCGGAAGTGACTTATAAGCCACATTTACACCTCAACCATCTCCTCAATTCACCCTCCGCAAAATGAGTGGTGATTTGCTGGCTTCCTATTACTTACATTTTCTCCAGCTGCATGAGGAACAGGAGCACCAGGATACGTTATTCTACACAGCAATAACAGCCCTTATCACCATCTAGAGCAAGCAGAATATACCACCATTGCTTGCGAAACTGGTCCGTCCTATTTCAACATCCAAACACCATAGATCATTGACGGATGAAGATCTCACAAAGCTTTCACAACCTTAGAGGTTTTACCGAGGGTCGCCGGAAGACCTTTTCTATCACGGAGCGATGGTAACCCCATGCCTGAATATCTTAAGGCGCCCGATTCTGATTTCCCTTGTTGTATCAAAGAGTCGGATCTGAATGCAGTTTAATATTTACTTGCAAATTCAGATTTGATTGGTTAAATCTTTAGACGTTCGTGTGTGAGAGTCAGCCTGCGGCAGAAGAGCAGTAATCAGCAGAATGTTTGGAATACCGGTACGAGTGGACTGATGATCAATCACTGAGATACTGGAGAAACCTCCTGCTGCCCGATACCACCATGAAACAGGTACAGCTACTCTCAAAGATTGGTTTATTGCCATTATGGAAGCGCTGGAACTGGACATATAGTCAATTTTTTCATATGGAACCGGTTCTTCGCTAAACCAAATTAGCTCATTGTAGAACCAATCAGTTCATTATGGAGCCAGGTTCCTTGTCTAAGTAAATTGATCCATTGTTAAAGCAAGCTTATTGCCCTTCGCTGCTAGAAGACTATGGTTCCAAATATACGTATATAAGTTCATTTTCTTAAATCCAAATCAGGTCATTTAAGAGCTAAGTTGATTCCTTGTACAACCAAATTGGTTCATTGTAAAACAATGATAGAACCAAATCGGGTCAGTTTGGAACCAGATCGATTCATTGTGGAGTTAGATCAGTTCCTTCTGCAAACAAATTGGTTCATTGTGAAAGCAAGCTCATTGCCCATTGGTACTAGAATATGTGTCCAGAAGTTTATGCCTGTACAGAATATACGTAATATGTGATACCCGTTTCGATCACATTAGATACATCTTGGGTTCCTATCTTTTCCAGGTGAAGAGATTTGGTTCAAACAAGCACACATGAATGCCTCCTTCTTCTGTGCGTATCCGGGCTGGGGGAAGTTCCAGACGACCAACTGCCATACCATACCTACTATGGCGATGAGTCAAACATACAACTCGAAGTACTGCAACACATTGGCGATGTCTCGTGGAGAAATGCCGTCGGTCTTCAGCGTCGAAAAGGCGATTTTCTTTTCCTGGATATCATGTATATTCAACATGGCCGTCTTGGATTCGTAAGCGAAAGACGACTTCTCGTTAGTCTTTGAACAGAAAACTCTGAACATATATTCTAAGTTTCAGATGTCTTACGAATATGTGAGGGCTTGACATATTGCTCAGTTATTCTAGCCAAGACAAATTACGGAAATTCTATTCACTTTTATGTATTTGGGGACGTTCTCCCGAATATAATTGCGAAATGATAAAGATTCTGTGTACATATTAATTTGCAACGCAAAGATATCCCTACATATGTATTATGGATTGGAACGCTAAATATAACCATTGCATCTCAGGTTGAACTCTCAATTTGCTATTTACTAAATAACAATTTTGGAATAACAATTTTAGCTGGGTTAAGTACGATTTCGACTAGGCATGACGAAGTAAAAATAATTTAATTTTCCATTATTTATATAAATTGCCCTTCGGATAACTAAACTTCTATAAAAACATGACTCAAAATTTTTGTCAATGACGCTCAGTACAGAATACATTCAACCTACCCAAGATAACTTTGTTAAAAAGTTTAGTCAAAGCGCTCGTCAGCGTGATGCCTCGATAATTAGACGAATCATTTCTGCTGCCTTTTTTATAGTCCATATTTCAGGCTGAGGGGGAAAAACCCGTGGTGAAAATCACATTGAATGGCTTATGAAGAGATGGGACAAGAGCAGAAATTCCGCGTTTAATCATTTCATTAAGGAGACTATCCTGCCCACACTTTTACCACTTTTCAATGTTTTTACTGCTTCTGTAATTGCCTTAAGTGTTATATGGCTATCGAACAAAACGTGATCTTGTGAAGCATTAGATTCCAAAGTGGTCTTTTCAGACATTATACAGTCATGAATTTAAGAAAATTCCTCACCATTATTGGTCAATAACTAAAACTTATATGATACCCTGCACGACCCATTTAGCCCAGGTATAGCCCACCTAGACCCATTTAACTGTTTTCCATGTCCTATTTTTACATTCACTCCATAAAAAACGTTACCGGAACTGACCTATCCACGTTACCTCGAACCAGGAATGACATCATCACCGGAAGTGACTTATAAGCCACATTTACACCTCAACCATCTCCTCAATTCACCCTCCGCAAAATGAGTGGTGATTTGCTGGCTTCCTATTACTTACATTTTCTCCAGCTGCATGAGGAACAGGAGCACCAGGATACGTTATTCTACACAGCAATAACAGCCCTTATCACCATCTAGAGCAAGCAGAATATACCACCATTGCTTGCGAAACTGGTCCGTCCTATTTCAACATCCAAACACCATAGATCATTGACGGATGAAGATCTCACAAAGCTTTCACAACCTTAGAGGTTTTACCGAGGGTCGCCGGAAGACCTTTTCTATCACGGAGCGATGGTAACCCCATGCCTGAATATCTTAAGGCGCCCGATTCTGATTTCCCTTGTTGTATCAAAGAGTCGGATATGAATGCAGTTTAATATTTACTTGCAAATTCAGATTTGATTGGTTAAAAGTAGTAGTGTCTACTGAAATTGAGTCAACTTGACCTTTGATTTTGAGTGCATTTGTGGCGGATTTGTGGCGGAGAGGTCACTGAGGGCAAGTGTGGTCAAAATGGCGGCTGATGTGGGAGGTGGGGTCAAAATGGCGGCTGATGTGGGAGGTGGGGTCAAAATGGCGGCTGATGTGGGAGGTGGGGTCAAAATGGCGGCTGATGTGGGAGGTGGGCTCAAAATGGCGGCTGATGTGGGAGGTGGGGTCAAAAAGGCGGCTGATGTGGGAGGTGGGGTCAAAATGGCGGCTGACGTGGGAGGTGGGGTCAAAATGGCGGCTGATGTGGGAGGTGGGGTGAAAATGGCGGCTGATGTGGGAGGTGGGGTCATAATGGCGGCTGTGGGAGTGTGGTCAAAATGGCGGCTGTGGGAGTGTGGTCAAAATGGCGGTTGTGGGAGTGTGGTCAAAATGGCGGCTGTGGGGAGTGTGGTCAAAATGGCGGCTGTGGGAGTGTGGTCAAAATGGCGGCTGTGGGAGTGTGGTCAAAATGGCGGCGTGTGTGTACAAAATGGCGGCGCAAGGGAGCAAACGAGGCGGTGGGGAGGTCACGGGGAGAAAAAACCCTCACATTACCCTCAAAAAAACCTCTAAGCCATATAATAATAATAAACATAATCTATAGGTGTTGTACCATGTTAATAGGATCAGTCTAGCATCTGTACCACCCTAGGGTCGAGCGTTTATTGTCCCGTGTATCTCCGCAGAAAATCAACAAACAAAATGGCGGCTCCAGGATGGTGTGGGGACGCCCTTTCCACATCACGGCGTCGATCCTAACCATAGCGCCATCTGCACACACTGACGCAAGGGAGACAACTCGTGTGGCCCAAGGGTATGGAAATAGCCGTTTTGGAGCTAGGGGAGTTACTACTGGTCCAGTGGGGTCGAGTGATGTATCAATGTGAAGCCTATGTGAGGGGGCATCTGATGGGCTGGGTGTGGGGTTGAACTAGCGTCATTCTGCGCATGCGCGGTGGCCCAAAGGTATGGAAATAGACGTTTTGGAGCTAGCGAGCCACTAATGGTCCGATGGGGTCGAGTGAGGTATCAAAGTGAAGCTTATGTGAAGGGGCATCTTACTGGACTAGCGGGTTGACATAGCGTCATTCTGCGCATGCGCGGTGGCCCAAGGGTATGAAAATAGCCGTTTTGGAGCTAGCGAAGCCAATAATGGTCCGATGGGGTCGTATGAGGTATCAAAGTGAAGCTTATGTGAAGGGGCATCTGATGGGCTGGGTGTGGGGTTAACATATTGTCATCCTGCGCATGCGCGGTGGCCCAAGTGTATGAAAATAGCCGTGTTGGAGCTAGGGGAGCTACTAATGGTCCAATGGGGTCGAGTGACGTATCAAAGTGAAGCTTATGTGAAGGGGCATCTGATGGGCTGGGTGTGGGGTTGAAATATCGGCCTTCTGCGCATGCGCGGTGGCCCAAGGGTATGGAAATAGACGTGTTGGGAGCTAGCGGAGCTACTAATGGTCCGATGGGGTCGAGTGAGGTATCCAAGTGAGGCTTATGTGAAGGGGCATCTGACTGGACTAGCGGCTCGGGCGTTGCCACCATTCTGCGCATGCGCATAGACGTTTTGGGATGTAGGGGAGCCCCTAATGGTGCAATGGGGTCGAGTGAGGTATCAAAGTGAAGCCCAGATGAAGGGGCATCTGATGGGTTGGGTGTGCGGTAGGAATATCATTCTGCGCATGCGCAGATGCAATGCGGAGCTCTCGTCCAATCAGAAGCGAGTATTTCAAATCCGCCACGGAGCTATCGTCCAATCAGAAGCGAGTATTTTGACCCGGTGCATTATGGGACATATCCAAGATGGCGGCACGTATGTTCAAGATGGCGGCACATCCGGTGTCGAAAACTGGCCATTTTTGTCGGGATGTGGTCACCTAGTGTCGAAAACTGGACCCTGTATGGGTCCCGCTAGACGTGTTGGAGCTAGGGCAGCCACGAATGGTCCAATGGGGTCGAGTGAGGTATCAAAGTGAAGCGTTCGTGAAGGGGCATCTGATGGGCTGGGTGTGGGGTTGAACTATCAGCATTCTGCGCATGCGCAGTCTGGCCGTAGTATAGAAATAAACGTGTTGGGGTGTAGGTGGGCCCCTAGTGGGTCGATGGGATCGAGTGAGGTATCCATGTGAAGCCTAGGTGAGGGAGTTACACTAGGGTGTCGTTTCCATTCTGTTGCGCAGGTCACGTGGGGGTTGTGACGTCACTTCCGGGTTTTCACTAAAAAACTACCTCCAAACATAGAAGAGTTCCAATGTTTCCCCTTAGACGTCCGTATGTTCAACCTCCGGACCTTTTCCCGCCCGGCCCCCCAGCGCGAGCGGCGCGCGCGCGCGGGTTCTCCGGCCGCAGCGCGCGAGTTCTCCGGAAATGCGCGTCATCCCCGGCAGTGCGCGCGCGGACGCATGTCAGGTCAAATGGTCACCTCCAGGTCAGACGGTCCAATGTCCAATGAGACAATGTTGCGGCATCGCTATAGTCAGAGCTTGAACCCCAAAAAGGGGATTGTAAATGAACCTGGGAAGGATGGGCAGTTCCATTTGGACCAATCAGCGGTCGAGAAAAAAGAGCCAATCAGCGGTCGAGAAAAAGAACCAATCAGCGGTCGAACAATCAGCCAATCGAATTGGGGTACTCATTTCGCTGACGTCCGCGCCTACATCTGGGTTCTTGTACACCCGGGTAATGTTTTCTGGACATGGATGGGTTACCTTTGGCTCCATTCTAGGCCACTGATTGCCTAATACGGTGTTCAAAGCCAGTTTCATGCATTATGCTCATAGAACTTATAGTCATAATCTATACGTGTTGGACGAGTCTCTTCACTCACCGTATACACGTACCTCAATGAAATGCCCGCTCCAAGCCTAGACCAAAAACACGTACTTGGTCTGTAGGCTGATTTCATTGGCTCTCTATTTTTACTATAGTGCTCTTGCATTCTAACATTCATGGGTTACATAGAACTTATAGTCATAAACTTGATCTATACGTGTTGGACGAGTCTTCACTCACCGTATACACGCACCTCAATGAAATGCCCGCTCCAAACCTAGACCAAAACACGTACTTGGTCTGTGGGCTGATTTCATTGGCTCTCTATTTTACTATAGTGCTCTTGCATTCTAACCTTGATGGGTTACATTTTGGCCCCATCCTACACCACTGATTTCAGTTTGACTGAATCTCCACATTGGGCATTGATGCATTTTGAATAAAACACACAAGACAGGTTTTTTTAGTGAGACCTCTTTTTTTTATTCAGTGAACAACAACAACGTGAGAACAACCACGTGGAAACTGAAGCCCGGAACAAGGGGCTTGTACATTGAAAGAACTGAAGCCCAGAACAAGGGGCTTGTACATTGAAAGAACTGAAGCCCAGAACAAGGGGCTTGTAAACTTAAGCCCAGAACAGCGGACGTGTGTACATTGAAAGAACTTAAGCCCAGAACGGGGCTTGTACATTGAAATGATGGGCGGCCCAGTCATAGACGAGTACATCGCGGTCATCGGCCTTGGGGTACTCGTCAAACATCTGTACGATGGTAGATAAGGGTCTTCCCCGGCATCGATGGTACAGGTAAAACAAGCAATATTGTCCGCACACGCCACTGGTCAGGCTTTGCAACGTTTGACTGTTCCAACACCACGTCTCTGTGCCTTGATCCATGAAGTTTGTTAAATCGGGATGGAGGGGTGGCAGGCCGTACGGGTCAAAGTATTCGCCCTGCGCTTCTGTCAAGTACACGGCCACCCAGTGTTCACCGGCCCGATCCATCGGGTCCGTGTTGAGAACGTAAGCAGCAGGATACATACGGTCTAATGGAAACACATCACCTAAAAGACCATACGTGTCTCTGGGTCATTCTCCAGCACGGTGGTTATCTGGTCTGTATCCATGTTAGGTGGAGAAGTCACACAGGACGTTGCGCGCCTTGTCCACTTGAATGATGTTGTCAAACGCGGCGTAGCAGATCACATTGACGGTGGTCGCCAGGGCTCGTGCAAAGTGGATTTCCAACCGTAAGTTGCCTTGCTTGGCCAGGGCCAGCTGATGGTCGTTCTCTAAGGTGGGGGTTAGATCGAAACAGAACAACGTGTATCCGTTCGCGTAGTGCTCCCGACTGATGAAATTCCCTTCGTCCTGGTTGATTTGACCGGTGGCTGTAAACAGGCTCTGATAGGCTCGAATGAAATTCCTCCGCCCAAAGTTCGGTGTTAAGGCCGTGGCTGGCACCTGTTGTCCATCCACATGCAGGGCCACAAAATTGATGCCGAAATGTTGAAAGTCAAACGGATTCTCTGGGTAGGCTCCGCTGAAACTGGTATTTTCCACACAGGCCAGGATCAATCGCTTGGGTAGTTCCCCCAGGAACAGGTTTTCTTTGTTGGCGCCCATATTTCCAGCAGGCACAGAGAACACTTTGGTTTGTACACGTCGGATAGGGTAGTGGGCTGGTTTTGTTTCCAAGGCTTTCATGTGTCCCAATTGAACGACTGGATTCGGTTTCACTTTTCGGACATACAGGACTGCGTCTTGGATGACAATCTTATAGTCCGCTGCATGCCCCTCTACGTTAGTGGCCATCAAGGCGAAGGTCGGAGGCGCCCGTATCAGTCGGATTTTGATGGGGATCTTGTTCAAGAGGTACCGGTCTTGCATGAACATGTCTGCGTGCAGTCGACCCATCATATCCACCGAGGCACTGTTCGCAGTGAAAGCCTTCCGTTTGTTATATCCCACATTGTCCACTGTGTCCATGTGCTCGGGCGTGTCCTGGTAGAATAAAGCGGTTGTCAGCTGAGATTTTTTAGCCTCTCGGCCATACGACAACAGTGTCTCGATGTAGGCTCGATAGGGGTACGTGTTGGTGGAGTCACTGATGAGTTTGTCGCTGAGAAAAATATCCACCTGCTGAAACATCGAGTGCAGCCAGAGATTCGTCGGGCCCACCGTTGCAGCTTGGACGATTCTGGTGCCATCCCCACTGACCACCTTGGCTTTCACATACAAGTATGTATGGGCTAAATCCACATAGGCCGTATCCGCATTACTGATGGTGAACTCGATGGGCCCGGTTTCGTTGATACTGGAGAGCGGGAGATGCTCCACCCATAATCCTTGTTCGACACTGGTCTGTGTGGGCGGCACGGTCCACAAATCAAATTCACTGTTGGTGGAGGGGCAAGACTCGGCGTGGATCAAGGACATGTTTTAAGAAAAGATATCCTTTGTCTTCTTCGATGTGCTTCGTCGCTGGGTCGGTCGTCGACTGGTGCGTGGTCTCGGTGGGGCAGCTCTTTTATTCCCTACGGTGCGTTGTGCTTTGGCCACCAAGACGCCTCCTGCTTCTTTGGCCCGCCGTTTCAAGGCTTCTTTGGGTGCCGTACCTCCCAAGACATCACCGGCCACTTCCAGTCCACTGCGTACCGCTTGTTTACCGATTGCTTTCACCCCACGCGTCACCAAGGGCAGGAACGTTTTGACGATGCTGCCGAGTATGTTCCCCAGTCCATGTCCTCGTTGCATGCGTGCACCGCTAAAGACCGGAAAGCCACTCCCGGCCTGTTGGGCATAATAGTCCATATAGCTGCGTGCATCGCACTCGTAAGGTACTTTCATCATGCAAAGTGGGGAGCACGTGCTTGTCGAAAATGAAATGTCAGCACCACTTTTCCTCGTTCGAATGCCACCGGTCGTCCCGTGTCATCTCTTATATCCACCGTGATCGTGTTGATGTCAGTTTGTCGTACGGGTAAGTAGAGCATGTGGGTGAAACTGTGGGTGACTTGACCTCCATACGTCTTTTTAATGGGGACCACCCGTAACAGAGGTGTGTTGATATCGCCCACGATGTGGTTGTCCACCACGTCCGAGTAGACGTAGAGTCCGTACATACCCGACTTCATATCCATCGGCATCTCGCCATGGTGTTCGGTGGGACCAGCGAACGTCTTTAGACTCAGTACGACACTCGCCTTGCCGGAGACGATAAGCTGTGCCTTGTCGTCGTGTGCGTTGTAATTGAAGTCCACGTGATTCTTGAAGGGATAGGCTTTGATGGGTTTTGAAGTATTCGTCACCCCCCCGTAGAGTCTTATAATGCAACAGTCTTGACAGCCCACCCATGAACTCTTTGGGGGTATCGTATTGGCCTTCGGGCAGGGTGAGTCGGGTGTTTTTGCCTTCGTAGGTCACCTCGTACCACACTTCATTGGCTCGCACGTTGTACCATGAGTAAGGGTATTGGATATCCACGAGGCCACATTCCCATCGTCCAGGTAAATGCAACGGTTGCGGTAACTGGGTGACATACTTGGCCACGGTGTTGTCAGGAAACACATCCAGCGAACTGTTACTGGGTAGGGTGAGGTAAAACATGGCGACTGAGCTGTCCTGCTGCTGCTGTTGGTTTTAATAGGTGTTCCAGGCCTTGGGCGGTTGTGTTCGGCGTCGTGTTCGTCGCGTTGACTTGCTACGTGTCACGGCTGTGAAGATGTGGGGTGTCCTGATCGAGGGTGGTTTTTTAAAGGTTTGAAAAGAAGGTGCCCGTTGTGGTGGTGGAGTTTTGGGGGTGACTCCGGTTCCCAGTCGGATTCACAAGGTTGTGGTGACAGTGGTGGTGCACGAGTCGGTGAGTCACGCTGCATAAAGGCCCAGCGGTGGGGGTTCCCCACCAATTCCTGTGGTACATGCATGTCTTTCAAGCCTTGAGCGAAGACCTCCCATCCTCGAGGATCCGCGTGCGATCTGCGTTGACGCATCAGATCATTCACTAAATCCGTCATGTGGGTCCCGGGGACCACCTGATTCTGTACCAGGAGTTCGCCTTTATCATTCCAAGTCATGTTAGGATTCTGTTTCATCCGTTGTAATACCAGGCCAGCTTGTTTCTTGAACGATGCAGGTACACTCTTCAGCACTTCGTCTTCCACCCACTGTGGGGCTGTGGCGGCTACCCCTGGTAATGTCGGTTGTTGGAACGGTGCTGAGGTCGGCGGTCTGTCACGTGGTGGTGGTGGTGGTGGTGGTGGTGCTGTTGCTGGGGTAGACAGGGTTTTGTATTGGTCCATGAACGTCATGTACCGTTGAAGCGTCTCATTGTACCGTTGTACTTTCTCACTGTCGCTTAACCCCGGTCTCTGTAAGATTTGTTGCATCTCTCCATCGAGGGTATTTATGGTCTTCACCGTAGGTGGGACAGGGTAGGGTGATTGGAGGTTTTGCAGGAAACGAGGTTCGACGAGGACCATTTTTTTCGTGTGGTTCATTGTCGGCCGAAGAGTCCACCCAATACTGGACCCAACACAGCAGCGGCCAACGGTGCTAAGATGGCCCCGAGAAAGCCGCCTTTCTGTAACACCTTTTTCTTTTGTGTTTGAGGGACCCGCTTCTGGACTAGGGTTCGGAGACCTGTCTTATGCTTGGCCAACTTGGTCTTCTGAGCCGGAGTGAGTGGTACGTTGCCTTTTAACAGGTTGTACCCGATCTCGCACAGACAGCGTACAAGGTCAGGGTCCGCACCGCGTACAATGGTTCGGACTAACTCGGGTGGGGCCGTCTTCAATACACGGAGCGTGGGAGCGTGCTTCCGTACTCGCGCAGACATCCTGTACAACTAATGCCAGAACCCACAACTCTGCTCCTTTTATCTACTTCAGAGACAAAGTCAACCCTGCTGTGGTATTCATTCTTTTTATTATTCCCCATCATCAAACACACAGACCCCAGCTGGGGGAGCCACTGTGGGTGTGTTTACATTATTCTTGCAAGTACACGTGGTGGGTGTCTCCGGGAAAGATGCCGGTCCGTAGTCGAAGGTGGTCGGGGGTGGCTTGCTTGAGGTCGAAGAGCATATACCCGTGCTGAGGGGTTGTCGCATCTTTAAAGGCTTCCAACGCAAACGGTGTGCGGCCGGGATATATCTGTCTCGCCAGGTGCAGCAGTTGAGTGGTATCTCTCGGGTTTTTGAAGACCACCAGGTAGTGGGCATTTAAGCTGATGTTCCGATGTTCTTTGTTTTTACTGAACAGATTCTGCACAATGTAGATGATGCTGAGCCGTCGATGGTGGCTGCCTTTGGTAAAGAGTTGGGTGACCCGCGCATCCGTCTCCGCCATGAGATCATCCAGAACCACCAAGGTGTCGGGTTCCAAATCGGCCAGGTTGGGTAGGCCTTCCACGAACGTGATGTGGGGCATTGCTGCATACGCTGCCTGCCATTCTCCGTAACACCACACGACTCGGGCAATGGGTGGGGTGATCATGCTGTCGGCGTGTTGAAGGAGCTTCCTGACGAAGTGCGTTTTGCCGGAACCCGTTGGTCCTGCGATGAGACACGTGAAGGGATGCTGCCAACGGGGGGCCATGGTTCGAGGTGTATCCGTTGTCGTGGTAACCCGCTTTTGTAAATTTGGTACGAGTGAACTGGAGTGGTGGTGGGTACAACGTCGGTCGTCGTTGTCTGTACACTGTCAGGGATGATGATGGGGGTGGGTACAACGTGGGTCGTCGTTGTCTGTTCACTGTGAGGGATGAAATCCGGTGGGTCTTGAGACGTAGTGGATGTACTTGGTGTAGGTGTAGAGCTCGACGTGGCTTGTACACGGGGTGTGGTGGTGGTGACTGGGCTCGATACGACTGGTGCTCTCTGTAGACCGGTTTCGCTGGTGGCTGGTGTTCTCAGTTGGTTAAGTAACGTGCTGACATAGGCTACGTCGTAAAACACACCTCCGTACAACACACTCAGCAGGGTTAGCACTATCACCACAAAACCCACTTGCGCTTTGCGCGTTTTGGGAGACGCTGTCTTCAGAGGCAGCTGCTGTTGGTCCATAGCACTGTGGTCGGACGGGGAATGAAGGATGACGGCAGTGGTGTCTGGCTTTATAGTCGTTTCACCTGGTTGGCAGCGACCCAGGAATTGAAGGAACTGGGCCAACCTTGCCATTTCACGAAACGAAACACTTTACCACGTCGACGTTCCGTTTTCAAAATCTGCTCCACCGTGTAGTAGTCTTGCTGTGTTTTTACGACAGGCTGTAATTCCGTCTCGTAAAACGTCCCTAGCAACGGTTCCCCTTGAAGGTCTTCCAGTTCATAGACTCGCTGCTGTCGGGGTAGGCGCCGTTTAATCAGGAAGTGCTCATCGCTCCAGTTGGGCAAGTAACTTTTCTCGAACTTGCCCTTGACTTTACTGATCCGTACAGGGTCCCTGACCTTGTACACCGCCTTCGTCGTTCGCTGCGATGGCCTGGGGTACAAGACACGCCGGACTTGGGCTTCATTGCGTTGGGTCACGGTAATGGGGCTCTCTCTATACTCCGATGATAGGCTCGATTGTAACCCCTCACAAGTTTCGGGAGAACATCGATGTACCGCCTTGTATTCTTATAGGTGAAATATTTATACATGCGGCCTTTGAATGTCCTGTTGAACCTTTCCACCACGGAAGCCTTGGTCTCGTTGTACGTATGGAAGAAAAACACCTTCTGTTTCTTGAGAAAGGCTTGAAACGGTCTGTTGAGGAATTCCGTGCCTTCGTCGGTTTGCAAATACAAAGGTTTGCGCCCGGTCTTGAAGATGTCTTTGAACGCCGCTATGAGATTCGCCCCGTTTTCGTCCGGATGGGTACCACCCACGCATACTTGGATAGGATATCGATGCACGTCAAGATATACCGATTCCCATCGTTGTGTTTGGCAAAGGCGCTCATATCGACCAAATCCGCTTGCCACTGGGCATCTATTCCTCCCACGATGACCCTGTTCCGTAGAAAATGGCGACGGACAGATCGATGTAAGGTATAGGTGTCTTGTCCTCTTAACCAATCTCGGACTATCCAACACCTTCTCCCAGCGCTTCATGGTGACACAATGATGATGCACCCTGGCTCTATCGTTTATTTATAACGGGTATATCTTGGGCCGGAGTTTCTTTCTGATTTTCTTCATTGGCTTTGACAGTGTCCATGGTAAATGACCAGTCCAACTCGTCTGATGACCGCTTGATAAGCACTTCATCCACATCTACCACGGCATCTTCCAATGCAGACCATAGATCAGGGTGAAGGGTAAAATGCACTGTACCCCCATCTAGCCGAGCCAATTGAGCAAAGAAAGGGCCGCGCCGGATGTACACATCGTGACACAAGTGGATGAGATCGCCGTCCAGTTCACCAGACAACACCCGTTTGAATTTGGTCCAGCCCTCTCGGGACAGACGAATGTGAGCCGGGCACTGTTGTGTAGGATCCGCATCACAGATGTCTCCCACCACCTCCTCCATGATATCGACCGTATCCGCATACACGTGCAGGAAAACCTCGGGGGTCAAGCTGAGATACGCCAGTATCATATGCTCCGCCATGGTCAGTACGTGAATGGTACCAGAGTTGACTGTCTCTCGTATTTATAGGGACAACCCCGTGAGATCAAAAGGATCAGGTGGTCATGTCACTGGGCTGACTGAGTGTAGCCGGGTAATCAATGGCATCGTCGTCGTCGGGTTCATGTAGTTGTTCATGGGGTTCTGCCGCCGCTTCTCTCAGGGCACGAGCCCACTCCAACTGGTGTGATGATCGCTCGTCCGGTGTAAACAGCTGGTCCACAATAGGCACCACTTTCTCCAAGGCTGTCCACAGATCGGGGACTAGGGTGAAGCCTCGCGTAGGGTCTTGGTAGCGGCCCAGGCGTGGGAAGAAGGGTCCACGGTATACGTAGATGGCATTGTCTATGTGTCAACACGCGTTTAAATTTGGTCCAGCCGTCACGAGGTAGCGTCACCGTATTCGATACGGTCTCAGCGGGCGACCAGCAAACATCTCCACGGTCTTCCACCAGGGTGACTTTATCTTCATAGACGTGTAACCCCACCTGGGGTGTAAGGGGCAGGATGGCTCGTAGGTCGGGTGACATGCTTGCTCCAATGTCGAACGGTGAATGACACACGCTCTGTCCCACCCTCGTATTTATAGTGTCAATACCACAGCGCCAGGATCAATAGGGCACAGACTAGTGTGAGGCCAACCAGCCGGCGCTGGTTCCGGCGTGAGCGCTCCTGGTCCATAGCGCGAGCATCAAGGATGGCTGTCATAGTCCAGTAGTGATGAGTGATGGCCCGCCTCTCCATCGAGTGCACTCTGTGGAGGACCGCTTCTGTGAACTCGTTCAGGATCTGGCGTCGTCCCTCGTTGTCGTCGCCATCTGCAAACATGGACCGGACCACTGCTCGGTAACCCGTGAATGAATTCACCGCGGTGGCATGCTGTAAAATGCGAGTCGCATAGGGCTGGATCCCCGCCATGGCTCTGCAACCGTAGAAATGAAGGTGTGTGATCCAGAGAGACGTGTTTTATAGACCATGGCACACATGTGCGCCTAGACGTCGGGTGTAGTCCGTGATACGTACTATTCTGATGGGTTAGTCCAAAAAAAGAGAGCAACAACAACAACACAGATTACAGGTCAATCCTTTTTATTATACGTGAACATCATAGGAATGCATGTAATAACCTGTCTGTAGGGGTTTCCCACAATGGCGTTCACCTTCGTGTCTTTTCGTGTACGTCCGTGTCTTTTCGTTAAAGTCCGTGTATTTTCGGTAAAGTCCGTGTATTTTCGGTAAAGTCCGTGTCTTTTCGGATCGGTGACGTCCGTGTCTATCATCCGGGCACTTCGCGTCTGCGCCTGCATTGGGTATGTATGAGGGTCTTCATGTGCGCGCGTGCAATGCGGCTCAGTGGTACACCAGTACACCAGTCTCGATCCTCGACTTGGGGTAGAGTGTGCTAAAAATAGATCACCAGCTAGCGTGCTATAAAAGGAAACCGGCCTGGCCGTTTCATCAGACACTGTCAATCACCAAGATGTTCACTTGTACTACTTGCCAGAAGCTGTTTACTCGCCCAGAAGATTTGCGACGACACGATTCCTCCATCCACAACGGCGGACGGTATACTTGTATAACCTGCGCACGGTCATTTAATCGGGAAGATGCTTTACTGCGCCATGAACGTTCAATTCATGGGCCACCCAAGCGTCCATGCGAGGATTGTGGTCGGCTTTTCAAACTGACCAGTCAGTTGCTGCGACACCAAGGTTTGATTCATGCCCATGAGCATGAACGACAACCTCCTACTGAAGAGGAGCCACGGAAGGTCAGACCCAGTGAAGATAAGCCCGGGGAGACGAACGCCACTGGTGATGCGATGACGACGGAGAACCCGCCTATACCCACAGTTCTGAAGAGCCTGAATATCCAGCTGGACCCCAGCGTTACGGTTTCGAGTCCTGACAACATCGAACATTTTCTGGTGGAGCGCATAAATGTTCCTAGCGATCTCTTACAGGACAACCATCCAATCAGTGACATCGATCGGCGGCATTGGTCCATGA
Organism: Hanleya hanleyi; assembly: GCA_036873755.1. Classification (NCBI taxonomy): domain Eukaryota; kingdom Metazoa; phylum Mollusca; class Polyplacophora; order Lepidopleurida; family Hanleyidae; genus Hanleya; species Hanleya hanleyi. The sequence goes on from JAVTVY010038855.1 coordinate 138,993, forward strand.
CACGGTACTGTTTCTACCCTCAAGATATCTACAATTTCCCACTGACCAACCGCACCTACGCAGCTACGTGGAAGCCATCTTCAACGATCAAACTACGGCCTTTAAATTGAATGTCGCTTTCGGGTACATCTTACGTCACAAAAAGACGGACCAGTTACAGTATTATTATCCCAGTGCCAACAACCATGTGTTTGACCAGCCGGTCACCATCATTAACCGGGGTCACTAGAGACGATGCTGGAGATACTGGACACCGTGGATGCCTTGAGATGGGCGCATCGTCAACGCCCCAACATTCAATGGGTGGTAGACAGGGTAACCAATGTCACGTTTTTCCTTACCAAGCTGACCGATCACCCCCATCGGTTGAATGCGTCACCCGTGCGCTGATGAATATCATGCCGTACACACACTCTATGTCTACATGCTACTCGCTGACTTGAGCTCAGTAAACACTTGTACCTAATGTGACAATGTGTTAAATAATAAAACATGGTGTTTGATATTTCAATTTGTTTTGCTGTGAACATACTAAACATACCCAGGGCGGCTCCCCCAGCCTGGGTATGATGTAACATTGGGGGTAATAAACTATATAAACATTGCTAAACTTGTTGTTTTTTTCACGACAACCGCTATCCGATTGCATAATACAGATCCTATTTCAACCCCACACCCAGCCCATCAGATGCCCCTTCACGAATGCTTCACTTTGATACCTCACTCGACCCCATTGGACCATTCGTGGCTCCCCTAGCTCCAACACGTCTAGCGGGACCCATACAGGGTCCAGTTTTCGACACTAGGTGACCAAATCCCGACAAAAATGGCCAGTTTTCGACACCGGATGTGCCGCCATCTTGAACATACGTGCCGCCATCTTGGATATGTCCCATAATGCACCGGGTCAAAATACTCGCTTCTGATTGGAGGAGTGCTGTGTGACGGATTTGAAATACTCGCTTCTGATTGGACAAGAGCTCCGCATTGCATCTGCGCATGCGCAGAATGATATTCCTACCGCACACCCAGCCCATCAGATGCCCCTTCACCTAGGCTTCACATGGATACCTCATACAACTCCATCGGCCCATTAGGGGCTCCCCTAGATCCCAACACGTCTATGTGCATGCGCAGAATGGTGACAACGCCCGAGCCGCTAGTCCATTCAGATGCCCCTTCACATAAGCTTCACTTGGATACCTCACTCGACCCCATCGGACCATGAGTAAATCCCCTAGCTCCCAAAACGTCTAGCGGGACCCATACAGGGTCCAGTTTTCGACACTAGGTGACCACATCCCGATAAAATGGCCAGTTTTCGACACCGGATGTGCCGCCATCTTGAACATACGTGCCGCCATCTTGGATATGCCCCATAATGCACCGGGTCAAAATACTCGCTTCTGATTAGATGAGTGCTGTGTGACGGATTTGAAATTCTCGGTTCTGATTGGACGAGAGCTCCGCATTGCATCTGCGCATGCGCAGAATGATATTCCTACCGCACACCCACTCCATCAGATGCCCCTTCACCTAGGCTTCACTTTGATACCTCACTCGACCCCATTGGACCATTAGGGGCTCCCCTACATCCGAAAACGTCTATGCGCATGCGCAGAATGGTGACAACGCCCGAGCCGCTAGTCCAGTCAGATGCCCCTTCACATAAGCTTCACTTTGATACCTCACTCGACCCCATCGGACCATGAGTAACTCCCCTAGCTCCCAACACGTCTATTTCCATACCCTTGGGCCACCGCGCATGCGCAGAATGACCCTAATTCAACCCCACACCCAGCCCATCAGATGCCCCTTCACGAATGCTTCACTTTGATACCTCACTCGACCCCATCGGACCATTAGTGGCTTCGCTAGCTCCAAAACGTCTATTTCCATACCCTTGGGCCACCGCGCATGCGCAGAATGACGCTAGTTCAACCCCACACCTAGCCCATCAGATGCCCCCTCACATAGGCTTCACATTGATACATCACTCGACCCCACTGGACCAGTAGTAACTCCCCTAGCTCCAAAACGGCTATTTTGTACACACACGCCGCCATTTTGACCACACTCCCACAGCCGCCATTTTGACCACACTCCCACAGCCGCCATTTTGACCACACTCCCAAAACCGCCATTTTGACCCCACCTCCCACATCAGCCGCCATTTTGACCCCACCTCCCACATCAGCCGCCATTTTGACCCCACCTCCCACATCAGCCGCCATTTTGACCCCACCTCCCACATCAGCCGCCATTTTAACCCCACCTCCCACATCAGCCGCCATTTTGACCCCACCTCCCACATCAGCCGCCATTTTGACCCCACCTCCCACATCAGCCGCCATTTTGACCCCACCTCCCACATCAGCCGCCATTTTGACCCCACCTCCCACATCAGCCGCCATTTTGACCACACTTGCATTCAGTGACCTCTCCGCCACAAATCCGCCACAAATGCACTCAAAATCAAAGGTCAAGTTGACTCAATTTCAGTAGACACTACTACTGTTAAATCTTTAGACGTTCGTGTGTGAGAGTCAGCCTGCGGCAGAAGAGCAGAAATCAGCAGAATGTTTAGAATACCGGTACGAGTGGACTGATGATCAATCACTGAGATACTGGAGAAACCTCCTGCTGCCCGATACCACCATGAAACAGGTACAGCTACTCTCAAAGGTTGGTTTATTGCCATTATGGAAGCGCTGGAACTGGACATATAGTCAATTTTTTCATATGGAACCGGTTCTTCGTTAAACCAAATTAGCTCATTGTAGAACAAATCAGTTCATTATGGAGCCAGGTTCCTTGTCTAAGTAAATTGGTCCATTGTGAAAGCAAGCTTATTGCCCATCGCTGCTAGAAGACTATGGTTCCAAATATACGTATATAAGTTCATTTTTTTAAATCCAAATCAGGTCATTTAAGAGCTAAGTTGATTCCTTGTACAACCAAATTGGTTCATTGTAAAACAATGATAGAACCAAATCGGGTCAGTTTGGAACCAGATCGATTCATTGTGGAGTTAGATCAGTTCCTTCTGCAAACAAATTGGTTCATTGTGAAAGCAAGCTCATTGCCCATTGCTACTAGAATATGTGTCCAGAAGTTTATGCCTGTACAGAATATACGTAATATGTGATACCCTTTTCGATCACATTAGATACATCTTGGGTTCCTATCTTTTCCAGGTGAAGAGATTTGGTTCAACCAAGCACACATGAATGCCTCCTTCTTCTGTGCGTATCCGGGCTGGGGGAAGTTCCAGACGACCAACTGCCATACCATACCTACTATGGCGATGAGTCAAACATACAACTCGAAGTACTGCAACACATTGGCGATGTCTCGTGGAGAAATGCCGTCGGTCTTCAGCGTCGAAAAGGCGATTTTCTTTTCCTGGATATCATGTATATTCAACATGGCCGTCTTGGATTCGTAAGCGAAAGACGACTTCTCGTTAGTCTTTGAACAGAAAACTCTGAACATATATTCTAAGTTTCAGATGTCTTACGAATATGTGAGGGCTTGACATATTGCTCAGTTATTCTAGCCAAGACAAATTACGGAAATTCTATTCACTTTTATGTATTTGGGGGACGTTCTCCCGAATATAATTGCGAAATGATAAAGATTCTGTGTACATATTAATTTGCAACGCAAAGATATCCCTACATATGTATTATGGATTGGAACGCTAAATATAACCATTGCATCTCAGGTTGAACTCTCAATTTGCTATTTACTAAATAACAATTTTGGAATAACAATTTTAGCTGGGTTAAGTACGATTTCGACGAGGCATGACGAAGTAAAAATAATTTAATTTTCCATTATTCATATAAATTGCCCTTCGGATAACTAAACTTCTATAAAAACATGACTCAAAATGAATTAAATTTGGAAGAAATAGGCCGCAGCTAAATTGTTTGTGACATACGCCGAAATCGGACTGGATCCCTGCGGGAGCAACATCAACTGACCGCCACTATGATGTAGGCAGGTATACAATCTTGCCTGTCCGATGTTGCTGTTAATCTGGAATTTATCTGTACATGACATGTACCCACCACACATAACAGTGTGGACCACACATAACAGTGTGGACCACACATTAACAGTGTGAATTTTGCTCCCTTGGGAAAACCCAGGTGAACCCCAGACTCCTGCAGCGAGGCCGGTAAACGATTTGCAATCTTCCTTGGATAAAATGGAAAACTCCCACTTGCCCATCTAGTGGGGCGGATAACCAATATAACACTTCAAATGGTGATACAAGCATGAAACTTGGCATAAATATCCCAATTGGATATTTATTCAAGAAAATTAATTGAGCCATCAGAAAATCCAAGATGGCGGCCATTTTCAAGATGGCCGCCAATATTAACCATTTAAATACACATACTTTATTATTATGGTGGTCTTTCGGCCCGGATGGGGTCTTGCTTCTATGTGTCCGTGCATGCACGGACATGTCCGTGCAAATACTTCGTAAGCAATAACTTCTAAATGCTTTCTCGGATTCCTCCGAAATTTGGCATCTGCATTCTTTGCGACAAGACGTCTCTTGGTATTATGTTTCAGCAAGATCCGCCGATAGGTGGCGCCACTGGATCTTGTTCCAATCTTTAGTGCATGTCCGTGCAAATACTTCGTAAGCGATAACTCCTAAATGCTTTGTCGGATTCCTCCGAAATTTGGCATTTGCATTCTTTGCGACAAGACGTCTGTTGGCATTTCGTTTCAGCAAGATCCGCTGTAGGTGGCGCCACTGGGTCTTGTTCCAATCTTTAGTGCATGTCCGTGGATGTTCGTGCAAATGCTTCGTAAGCGATAACTCCTAAATGCTTTGTCGGATTCTTCCGAAATTTGGCATCTGCATTCTTTGCGACAAGACGTCGCTGGTATTACGTTTCAGCAAGATCCGCCTGTAGGTGGTGCCACTGGATCTTGTTCCAATCTTTAATGCATGTCCGTTCATGTTTGTTCAAATCCTTCGCGAGCGATAACTTTCGAACAATTTGTCGGATTTCTTCGAAATTTGGTAAATGCATTCCCTGCGACAAAACACCGTTGGTGATGCGTTTCAGCAAAATCCACCCGGAGGTGGCGCCACTAGAGTTCATTCCATTATTCCATGCTGCAAGTGATAACTTAGAAACACTTGGTCGAATTTCTTTGAAATATCCTACATATGTACCTTTCTGGGTAACATGAGAAACGTTGCGGCTCATCGGATTCTTCTCAAATTTGGCATGCATTTACCATGCCAGGAGCTGTTGCTTGGGATTGCCTTTCGCTCACTTGCACTCACAGGTGGCGCCACCTGGTGGCAACATCACAAATTTGTTTCCGGGTAATAACTTGAGAACTGACCATCGGATTCTTCTCAAATTTTGTATGAATGTACCGTGACATAAGATGTCGCTTGATAATGCATTTCACTGACTTGCGCCTAGAGGTGGCGTCACCTGGTGTCAAAATCTAAATTTGGTTTCTGGGCAATAACTTGAGGACCCTCATCGGATTCTTCTCAAATTTGGTATGCAGATGTCCCCACGATACCATGTTCCTTGGGATTGTATTTTCCCCGCTTCTGCCTACAGGTGGCGTCTCCTGGTGGAAAAATTTGTTTCCGGGCAATAATTTGGCAACTGCTCATCAGATTATTCTCAAATTTTGTATTCATATGTGACCCGCCCCAAATAACATGAACACCGGTGGGCATCTAGTACCGGCAATAACTTGAGGACCCCTCTTCAGAGTCTCAAAGTTCATATGCCGATACCATGACATGAGATGTCATTTGAGATTGTGTTTTGCCTGCTTGCACCTACAGGTGGTGACTCCTTGTGGCAAAGTCTAAATTTGGTTTCTGGGCAATAGGTTGAGGATGCCTTCATATTCTTGTCAAATTTAGTTTGCAGATAATATGCCATGAGTTGTCTCTTGGGGTTGCATTTCGGTTACATAATTTTCATGCTACATGGTAAAGAAAATATATTACAGTAGCAATCAACATTCAGTCAGCCATTCGGAGTTGATCTCAAAACCTGGGAAGGTGGAAAGACCCCTCTGCTTCTTACGCCTGTGAAGTAGCTGTTGCCATCCTCATGAATATCTTCTGAAACCGACAGCGCTTATAAATATTGCTGCCATTTTGGCGGGGGACCTAGCATCCTCTGGCTGCTTGTTAAATTTAAGAATGACCGCTGGTGGTAAATCAAGGTAATGAACTTTTTGAATAATGTGTGTTGTTGCATTCATAATCGTGTAATATGAGGAAAAACAAAGAAAAAATATAGGTCGGTGTGCGTTTCTTAGCTGTAAGCAACGTTAAGTGGACTGACCCATGCTCAATTTGATAACCCAGAAAACATAGGGAATAGCCCTAGTTTTGAAGCTTATTCATGAAAAATTCATATATATATTATTTAACTTTTTCTTATATTCTAATTGTATGCAGATAATCACAATGTCTATCAAAATTTATCAAACTGGCCAAAAACCACCAGCGGACATCCTTAATTTTGCCACAGTTTGGCCAAGGCCTCCCATTATAAAAAGTTCAACAGAGCTTTAGTCTGCTTCCTTTTTGTGAGCCACAAACAAAACACCTTAGACGACCATATCTGAAGCTATTGCGCAATATGAAATTGAAAAAAGTAATTTGTTTAAAGCCAGATCTTAAAAAAAACGCCCCTCCCCTCCCTCTTTTTCGTCAGGGGAGAGTGATATGGATTTAATCAGATTGCTGAAAAAGGACAGCATTCCTGGATGACTCCTGATGATCCCATAAAGCAGTAAAATGTGAAAATTGTCTGAGTTTAGTCAATGTCATACATATTTAAACAAACACCTCTCTGCTCTCGCTTGCATTCTGGGGCGACTATAGCATCCTGCAGTCGCTACAGACACTTTCTCAACGATTTGTATTGATAGACACACTGACTATGTGATAGTCAGGTTTTATCATATCAATATTGTTTGGCATTATTGTTCGGTACTTGTATCTACGCCCTCCTCAAGTGTGAATAAATGTACATTTGTATATACACATTTTAGTGTGGTATGAGATGTCATCAAAACAGCTCCCGTAGGATTTGGATTTTTGTGCCAAAATTGATTTTTTTTTTTTTTTTGCTTTATCGGATTGATTTGAGGTCAAACTATCGAGAAATGCCGAGGTTCAAATTTTCTGAGGGGTCCGTTCCTTTCCGTAAGCCCTCAGGACCTCTCTAGCTCCGCTAACAGTGAACCGATTTTTTTACAATCTGGGAGTCCATTTAGGGGTTTTCAATGATGCGGAGTCTATTTATAACACTTTCAAAGCGATATATACTACCTTTGACATTTATATTTGGGAGGGGGTTGCTTTTCGTAAAAAACAAACATTCCAAGTACATCTGGAGCAGCTCTACCATCTTTAACAATCTTCATGACCTGCCAATTTCAACCTACATACCAACACCTATCACCACCCAAGTGATTACAGTTACGCCCTTTGGCTTGGCAAATGCGGCTTCGACTTTCGAACGACTGTTGGAGGATGTACTAAGAGAACTCCATTGGGAAGGGTGTAAAGGTTATAAGTAGTAGGTATTAAGCAAATCGAGCCTTATTTCACCCGGATGTAACTATGACGTCACAACTTCCGATGGTGGCGCCATCTGTACACTCTGGATGCAAGGGAGACAACTCGGACAGATCAAGGCATGTACTGACCTATCTAGGCTATAGTTCCGGCAACCTTTGACCTCGAATTCTTCCGCGGTGATGCGGTCATGTCTGATGGTGATGCGGTCGCGGGAGAAAGCTTCCGCGTACAGAAAGTAGTCCCATGGGTTGACTTCCAATGTTGATGTATACGGGGAATACATAAATAGACGTTTTGTGACCTAGGGGAGCCCCTAGTGGACCGATGGGGTCGAGTGAGGTATCAAAGTGAAGCATTCGTGAAGGGGCATCTGATGGGCTGGGTGTGGGGTTGAAATATCGGCATTCTGCGCATGCGCGGTGGCCAAAGGGTATGGAAATAGACGTTTTGGAGCTAGGGGAGCCACTAATGGTCCAATGGGGTCATATGAGGTATCAAAGTGAAGCATTCGTGAAGGGGCATCTGATGGGCTGGGTGTGGGGTTGAAATATCGGCATTCTGCGCATGCGCGGTGGCCAAAGGGTATGGAAATAGACGTTTTGGGATCTAGGAGAGCCCCTAATGGGCCGATGGAGTTGTATGAGGTATCAAAGTGAAGCCTATGTGAAGGGGTGGGTGCATGTAAAATTTTTCCTGAAAAAAAAAAAACGGAACACGGACTTTATCGAAAAATCCGGGAAAATGCCTATATGGGGTATGGGGGGTATATAGGTCGCCGGGCTTAACGGGGCTTGCCTATCAATAGAGTTATCTCCCCCTAGTTCCAGGGTGGGTGTATGTAAAAATTTTCCTGAAAAAATACGGAACACGGACTTTATCCTAAATTACGGGAAAATGCCTATATGGGGTATGGGGGGTATAGGACCATCCTGGGAAACCTACTTCTCGACATTTGCGGTATAGGTTGGGGGTCTCGTTTTCTTAGTCTCGTCATTTAGAACACGATAGGAAGTGTCCCGGAGCGAAACGGTGAAATTTTTGGAAAATTCACCGAGACCCATATAGACCTATATAGTCCCATACTGGGGGTATAGGACCGATGTTTGTCCCACTGGGAAACCTACTTCTATACATTTGCGGTAGGGTTGTTTGGATTTGTTTTCTTAGTCTCGTCATTTAGAACACGATAGGAAGTGTCCCGGCACGAATCGGTGAAATTTTTGAAAAAAGTCACCGAGACCCATATAGACCCATATAGGCCCATACTGGGGTATAGGACCGATGTTTGTCCCACTGGGAAACCTATTTCTATACATTTGCGGTAGGGTTGTTTGGATTTGTTTTCTTAGTCTTGTCATTTAGAACACGATAGGAAGTGTCCCGGCACGAAACGGTGACATTTTTGAAATAAGTCACCGAGGCCTGGGTAGGTTCATATAGACCCATATACTGGGATATAAGCCCAATGTATGTATAAATCCACACGGGGTGGACATGTTGAAGCCTAGGTAAGTCCCTGGTGGTCCGATGGGGTCGAGTGAGGTCTTATTTTGAAGGTCTCATGCAGGAGCACTTGACTACACTAACGGTTCGTACGTTGTCAATACTCTGCTCATGCGCAGCCTGGCCGTAGTATAGAAAGCAGGCATTTAGGGGGGGGTGGGTGTGTTTGGGTTAGAGATGGGCTATTCACGGTTCGAATGGGTCGTGTGAGGTATCCATGTGAAGCCTATGTGAGGGAGTCTCTGATGGCGTGGATGTGGGGTTGACATAGGGTCATTCTGCGCATGCGCGGTAGCCCAAGGGTATGGACACAAACGTTTTTGGGGTCTAGGCGAGCCCTATTGACCTTTGACCTCAGAAATTTGCATATGACGTCACTTCCGGTTTGGGTGAATGAGGCGTGCCCTTTGGACATGTCCAGACTTGTCTGTGTTTGTCATGTACTGGGGTTGCGCAAGTCACTTCCGGTTTGGGTGAATTCACCCGGATGTAAAAATGACGTCACTTCCGGTTTGGGTGAATGCTCAAACACTACCTCCAACTTTTCCGGCCTGGCCCGCCCCGGCCCCGGCCCGGCCCGGCCGCGGCGCGCGCGGTTTCTCCGGCCGCAGCGCGCGTGGGTTATGTGACCTTTGGACATGTCCAGACTTGTCTGACCGCCATTGTTGGAAAATGGCGGATAATGGCAGAGAATGGCGGAAGGTGACCGCCATTGTGGGAAAATGGCGGCTAATGGCGACTAATGGCGGAAGGTGACCGCCATTGTGGGAAAATGCCGGATAATGGCGGAAGGTGAACGCCATTGTGGAAAACCCCCACAGACAGGTCAGTACATGCATTTCTATGATGTTCACGCATAATAAAAGGATTGATCTGTAATCTGTGTAGTTGTTGTTCTCTTTTTTGGACTAACCCATCAGAATAGTACGTATCACGGACTACACCCGACGTCTAGGCGCAGATCCTGAACGAGTTCACAGAAGCGGTCCTCGACAGATACGGTCTAATGGGAACACATCTCGGGCGAACACCCCTTGAAAGACCATACGTGTCTCTAGGTCATTCTCCAGCACGGTGGTTATCTGGTCTGTATCCATGTTAGGTGGAGAAGTCACACAGGACGTTGCGCGCCTTGTCCACTTGAATGATGTTGTCAAACTCGGCGTAGCAGATCACATTGACAGTGGTCGCGAGGGCTCGTGCAAAGTGGATTCCGCTTCATTCTACCAGGACACACCCAAGCACATGGACACTGTGGACAATGTGGGATATAACAAACGGAAGGCTTTCACTGCGAACAGTGCCTCGGTGGATCTCATGGGTCGACTGCACGCAGACATGTTCATGCAAGACCGGTACCTCTTGAACAAGATCCCCATCAAAATCCGACTGATACGGGCGCCTCCGACCTTCGCCTTGATGGCCACTAACGTAGAGGAGCATGCAGCTGATTATAAGATTGTCATCCAAGAGGGAGTCCTGTATGTCCGAAAAGTGAAACCGAATCCAGCCGTTCAGTTGGGACACATGAAAGCCTTGGAAACAAAACCAGCCCAGTACCCTATCCGACGTGTACAAACCAAAGTGTTCTCTGTGCCTGCTGGAAATATGGGCGCCAACAAAGAAAACCTGTTCCTGGGGGAACTACCCAAGCGATTGATCCTGGCCTGTGTGGAAAATACCAGTTTCAGCGGAGCCTAACCAGAGAATCCGTTTGACTTTAAACATTTCGGCATCAATTTTGTGGTCCTGCAACAGGTCCCAGCCACGGTCTTAACACCGAACTTTGGGCGCAGGAATTTTATTCGAGCCTATCAGAGCCTGTTTACAGCCACCGGTCAAATCAACTAGGACGAAGGGAATTTCATCAGTCGGGAGGACTACGCGAACGGATACGCGTTGTTCTGTTTCGATCTGACCCCTACCTTAGAGAACGATCATCAGCTGGCCCTGGCCAAGCAAGGCAATTTACGGTTGGAAATCCACTTTGCACGAGCCCTCGCGACCACTGTCAATGTGATCTGCTACGCCGAGTTTGACAACATCATTCAAGTGGACAAGGCGCGCAACGTCCTGTGTGACTTTTCCACCTAACATGGATACAGACCAGATAACCACCGTGCTGGAGAATGACCCAGGGACACGTATGGTCTTTCAAGGGTGTTCGCCCGAGATGTGTTCCCATTAGACCGTGTGTATCCTGCTGCATACGTTCTCAACACGGACCCGATGGATCGGCCCGGTGAACATTGGGTGGCCGTGTACTTGACAGAACAGCAGGGGGAATACTTTGACCCGTACGGCCTGCCACCCTCCATCCCGATTTAACAGACTTCATGGATCAAGGTACAGAGACGTGGTGTTGGAACAGTCAAACGTTGCAAAGCCTGACCAGTAGCGTGTGCGGACAATATTGTTTGTTTTACCTGTACCATCGATGCCGGGGAAGGACCTTATCTACCATCGTACAGATGTTTGACGAGTACCCCAAGGCCGAGGACCGCGATGTACTCGTATATGACTGGGCCGCCCATCATTTCAATGTACAAGCCCTGTTCTGGGCTTGAATTCTTTCAATGTACACACGCCCCCTGTTCTGGGCTTAAGTTTACAAGCCCCCTGTTCTGGGCTTCAGTTCTTTCAATGTACAAGCCCCCTGTTCTGGGCTTCAGTTCTTTCAATGTTCAAGCCCCCTGTTCTGGGCTTTAGTGTTCACGTGGTTGTTCTCACGTTGCTATTGTTACTGAATAAAAAACAAAATGAGATCTCACCAAAAAACCCTGTCTTGTGTGTTTTATTCATAATGCATAAATGCCCAATGTGGAGATTCAGTCAAACTGAAATCAGTGGTGTAGGATGGGGCCAAAATGCAACCCATCAATGTTAGAATGCAAGAGCGCTATAGTAAAGAGAGCCAATGAAATCAGCCCACAGACCAAGTGAGTGAAGACTCGTCCAACACGTATAGATTAAGTTTATTACTATAAGTTATATGAACATAATGCATGAAACTGGTTTTGAACACCGTATTAGCCAATCAGTGGCCTAGAATTGAGCCAAAGCTAACCCATCCGTGTCCAGAAAACATTACCCGGGTGTACGAGAACCCGGATGTAGGCGCGGACGTAGGCGAAAGCACACCGTGAGTACCCCAATTCGATTGGCTGATTGTTCGACCGCTGATTGGTTCTTTTTCTCGACCGCTGATTGGTTCTTTTTCCCGACCGCTGATTGGTCCAAATGGACCTGCCCATGTTTCCCACGTTCATTTACAATCACCTTTTTTGGGGTTCAAGCTCTGTATATATCGATGCCGCAACATTGTCACTTGGATGTGACCTTTGACCTTTTGACCCGACATGCATCCGCGCATTGCCGGTGATGACGCGAGCGCGCGCTGCGGCATCACATCACTCCCGCGCGCGCGCGCGCGCTTCGGCATTAGATCACTTCCGCGCGCGCGCGCGCGCGCGCTGCGGCCAGAACCCGCGCGCGCCGGGACCGGGCCAGGGCCGGGGCGGGTGAGGCTGGGGCCGGGAAAGTTGGAGGTAGTGTTTGAGCATTCACCCAAACCGGAAGTGACGTCATTTTTACATCCGGGTGAATTCACCCAAACCGGAAGTGACGAGAAAGTGAGTCATTTTTACATCCGGGACTTTTGACCTGGGTCACGTGATATGCAAATTTCTGAGGTCAAAGGTCAATAGGGCTCGCCTAGACCCCAAAAACGTCTATGTCCATATCCTTGGGCTACCGCGCATGCGCAGAATGACCCTATGTCAATCCCACATCCACGCCATCAGAGACTCCCTCACATAGGCTTCACATGGATACCTCACACGACCCATTCGAACCGTGAATAGCCCATCTCTAACCCAAACACACCCACACTCCCCCAAAATGCCTGCTTTCTATACTACGGCCAGGGTGCGCATGCGCAGAGTATTGACCACGTACGAATCATTAGTGTAGTCAAGTGCTCCTGCATGAGACCTTCAAAATAAGACCTCACTCGACCCCATCGGACCACCAGAGACTCACCTAGGCTCCAACATGTCCACCCCGTATGGATTTATACATACATTGGGCTTATATCCCAGTATATGGGTCTATATAAGCCTACTCAGGCCTCGGTGACTTTTTTCAAAAATGTCACCGTTTCGTGCCGGGACACTTCCTATCGTGTTCTAAATGACGAGACTAGAAAAACAAATCCAAACAACCCTACCGCAAATGTATAGAAGTAGGTTTCCCAGTGGGACAAACATCGGTCCTATACCCCCAGTATGGGACTATATTGGTCTTTTTGGGTCTCGGTGACTTTTCCAAAAATTTCACCGTTTCGCTCCGGGACACTTCCTATCGTGTTCTAAATGACGAGACTAAGAAAACGAGACCCCACAACCTATACCGCAAATGTGGAGAAGTAGGTTTCCCAGGATGATCCTATACCCCCATACCCCATATAGCCATTTTCGCGTAATTTAGGATAAAGTCCGTGTTCCGTATTTTTTCAGGAAAAATTTTACATACACCCACCCTGGAACTAGGGGGAGATAACTCTATTGATAGGCAAGCCCCGTTAAGCCCGGCGACCTATATACCCCCCATACCCCATATAGGCATTTTCCCGAATTTTTCGATAAAGTCCGTGTTCCGGGGGGTTTTTTCAGAAAAAAATTTACATGCACCCACCCATGACTGGATGCCCCTTCACATAGGCTTCACTTTGATACCTCATACAACTCCATCGGCCCATTAGGGGCTCCCCTAGATCCCAAAACCTCTATTTTCATATCCTTTGGCCACCGCGCATGCGCAGAATGCCGATATTTCAACCCCACACCCAGCCCATCAGATGCTCCTTCACGAATGCTTCACTTTGATACCTCACTCGACCCCATTGGACCATTAGTGGCTCCCCTAGCTCCAAAACGTCTATTTTCATACCCTTTGGCCACCGCGCATGCACAGAATGCCGATATTTCAACCCCACACCCAGCCCATCAGATGCCCCTTCACGAATGCTTCACTTTGATACCTCACTCGACCCCATCGGTCCACTAGGGGCTCCCCTAGGTCACAAAACGTCTATTTAGGTATTCCCTGTATACATTAACATTGGAAGTCAACCCATGGGACTACTTTCTGTCCGCGGAAGCTTTCTCCCGCGACCGCATCACCACCAGACGTGACCGCATCACCGCGGAAGAATTCGAGGTCAAAGGTTGCCGGAACTATAACCTAGATAGGTCAGTACATGCCTTGATCTGTCCGAGTTGTCTCCCTTGCATCCAGAGTGTACAGATGGCGCCACCATCGGAAGTTGTGACATCATAGTTACATCCGGGTGAAATAAGGCTCGATTTGCTTAATACCTACTACTGTTATATCGATGACATTTTGATTCCGGGTGAAATAGTTCAACAGGTGATAAAGAGACTGGAATTAGTCTTCAAGAGGTTCAAGGAGGCAAAACTAAAACTCTCAATATTATATTCTTTTCCAAAGATCAACACAATTTCTTGGACACCCAGACAGATCCCGAAAAATTGTCAGCAGTACAAGAAGGCTATACAACTCTATCGCCAGTGACGTCATTTTCAAAAACGGCATTTATTGGTCGATTTTTTTATTATTTTTGCAATTTCTCCGTAAAAACTGCATGAAAAATGAGTAAATATTAATGTGGTGTGAAATAAAATAGTTTTTGCGTACTTTTCATCGAGGGAAAGCAGAAATTATGAAGAAAATGACGAAACAACACTTTTATCCCCCCCCCCGGGCCTGGTAGGGTTAAGGATCAACCACACTGACAAAAGATGACAGCGTGAATTGGTATTGTGTTTTCCGCGAGTGGTATATTCTTTTTCATCCTACTAACCATTTTCTTATGTTGAGCATTCACTGCGTCGTTCTATGTCGTCGAGTATATATAAAATTAGCCATGGAGATAATACCAAGCACGTTCGGGCTGAACTCAAAGCATATGTCTTATACGGCGACATGTTGACATAAACATGTCAAAATACCCTATCGTCATATCAACTTGCAATGTCTTGCAGTTTGGAACGATAACTAAACACTCACATGGAAACTTATTATAAAAATGGAATGATATATGGACGTAAAAAAGTGAAAAGTAATAAAAACAGGACAATGATGGCTGTTCCTGGATTGTATTAACTCAGTATGTCAGAAAGTGTTCGGACAATTTATAAGTATGCTAATGATATTTTGTTATAACACATTCTGATATTGTACTGGGGACACCAACACGACTCATTGGGATCTCGGATGTCCCATATTTCTTCGAAAACTCCCATGCTCTGATAATAAGAAATTAAACACAGTTATGCAGAGTATTGCTCCCCTAGTATGAACCCATATGAGAAACACAACATTTCCAGTTGTGTTCAGACAACCATAGAGACCATATATATATGAATATGTTAATGAAATGAGGACCATATGTTAATGAAATGAGGACCAGAGTAAAACGACGTGACTTTGGGCACTCGCCTAACTCTGGGATTCGTGACGGATATTATCTGTGGCATTCTCCATGACACTCTGATATGAAGGCTTCTTCGCGTTCATGATTTATCAGGACACAATGCTATCACTGTGTCGTGCAGCTGAATCGAAAAAATAATGTCTTAAAGACATGTCGGCCGCTGTCCGAGCGACATCCGATACCAGGATGTGCATTGCATAAGAACGAAGGCATAGAACGAAAAAGCGGCTACAGAAAGGAAATCAAGTTCTTCTTAAAAAAATCACATCAAACCACAAGAAAACAACAGTAAATCAAAGTGTTACCGATGTGACAAGAAATACCTTGCTCTTGGTAAGACATGCGATGTCGGTCAACGTAAAGACCGTTTCAATGCGTTTCTTTGGGCTGTCACAAAGTACACACTTAGATGAGAGAGAGAGAGAGCTCTAGTGATAGTGGGGATGAATTATTTATTGACGCAGTGGAAACAGAAAGCGAAAAGGACGAATGATAACATGGTCTATGTACAAATGACATTAATATATGTTTCAAACCAAAATCGATCCAAAATCCATAAAACGAAAATAAAACTAACCTCCTAAAGTTGAGATGACATTTCAGTTCATGGTTCGTGTATACTTAGTAAAACCCTTAGGAAAAGCATTATATTTCATTGTTGCCAAACACCGAGTGACGCCTGTCCTTGGATTAAACATCTTTGAGAAACTTGGCTTAGTTAAACGTATTTTTGCAATAGTGAAAACAATCAGAATAAAAGAGAAGCATAGATATTACCGTGGGTGAATTCCAAGACGTGTTCAAGGGGTGAGTGAGTAAATGAATATGATTTAACGTCACTTTCAACTATATTTCAGTCATATCACGACGTTGGGTCCTATACCTTTTCACACCCGGGAACCACGCAGGTGGAGTCCTATTCCTTTTCACAACCGGAACCCCCACAGGTGCCTCAGTTAGTCGTCTCTTTCGACAAGCTCTCTGAGGAGCTGAGGCTTATTTTTACCATGACCTGCGGTGTGCACAACGACATCCCAGGTCAATCCCCGGAATCCCCGCGGGGCCGTGCTCAAGAGTCTAGATTGTTTGCCTGGAGAACAAAGAAATATAAATAGACCAAACGATTAAACTTGTGGTACACCCGAGCAAAAAAGCTACATTTGCGCCACACGACAAACTGAAAAGAGAACTGGATAGAATTGAAAAACTGGGTGTGATATGTAAAGAAGAAAATCCAACTTCCTGAGTGAATTCGTTCAGAAGAAAAATGGGTACTTAAAGAGCATATCTAGATCCTATGGTTTTGAACTTGGCAACCTAATAACAGCACTATAAGCCGACAACAGGAGAAAAAATAATGGCTCGGATGGCTAACGTCAAGGACTTTAGAAAGTTCGATGCGTCTTCTAGCTTCTGGCAGATGAAATTAGACAAAGCATTCTCAAACTTAGCTTGCTTCAATAGACCATTCGGCAGATTCAGGTACCTTAGACTAATCGTTGGGATTTTTTTTAGCACCAGAAGTTTACCACAAGTCTGTACATATGCTGTACGAGCACACTGAAGGAACGGATACAACTTCAGATGATATTGTGGTATTGGGTTCAACGACTGAACAGCATAATGAGAGGCTGGAGGAAGCTTTACAGCCTGCCGAATCTGCAACTCTAAAATTGATTTGACATTCATATGGGATGTAGTTTCCTCAGAATGTACAAGAGAGAGAGCTCAGAATGTACAAGAGAGAGAGAGAGAGAGAGAGAGAGAGAGAGAGAGAGAGAAAATTAATGTTTAATGTCGCGTTCAGCAATATTTCAGCTATATAGCGACGATCAAACAAAATTCTAAGTATTCTAAGAAAAACAAATCAACAACCCAGCAATCCAGTAGTAATCAACACAACACACCAAAAGACATACACATACATTAAAAAAAAAAAAACGATTTCTCTCACAAAACCTACAACACAGTCTTTTTTTTTACCCGACAAAAAAGATCTTCTGAAGTTGCGAAACCTGACAATGAATGTATCAGCAATCCAAAATTTCCAAACCCCAGCATCCAAGAAAGATATCCTTGAGATGGTTATTTACTTCGGGAGATATTCATCAGACTTGTCTACAAAACAAATTCCCATGAGAGAGCCTGTTGAAAACTGCAATGAATGTGTCTCAAGCAAGGCTAAGAGCATTCATTTTGACTTTGAATAAAGAGATCAGCAGATGCCTCAAAATCCGTGTTAGGAATAGTCCTTCTGCGGAAGTATGGGTCCTGCTGGTCACCGGTGGATCTCCAGCATTGCCCCGGGCGGAGACAAGATACGCTTACATTGAGACTGAATTACTGGCACTAACTTTCTCATGCATGGACAATCTGTATCGGCAAAGGCATATCACAAGCATTTTGCTGTCGTATCAAATAAGCCACGGAACGCATCAGCCATCAGCATACAATCATTTATGTTCAGGCGGCAAAAGTATAACCGGGATGTTACATATCCCCGCGGTAAATTCATCTTCACATCTGATGCCTTTTCCAAGGCATACGGACATATATCCGCCATGAGAATGATGTCTCCAGTATAGCAACCTCACCTGTGTCGCTTCGGAAAATGGAGCAGATCTGGATCGATAAAGAACAGGGCCCTCAGTTACAAACTTGGCAACTTGCCATATGAAAGTGCTCCAAAACGATTTTTAATCAACTTTGTTGATTGGATTACACTGTATGAGAGCAAACTTGTTATTCGGCGATCTCTGAGAACACAGATGTTAACGACTGTACATATTGGTCACCTTGGTATTGGAAAGTGTCGGATACGATCTCAATAGGTGATATTCTCGCCCAGAAGGAACCAAAGTATATCAGAAATGGTGATATCCTGCTCTACATTGGAGCGATATGCAAGGGAATACAGGAAGCAGGCATCTGATCTGCTAAAAAATTACAACACATATAAGGGAAGTGGGAAGAGGTGCCGACATACTGACAGAGCCACATGACTTCACAGTATAGTCTTCCGGTTAACTTATTCTAAAGCACATACCAAGAATCTAACGATTCGTTATATGTGTTGTATCTCAGGTACGCTTTTATTGTACCTGCTCGTGTGGCTACTTGGATGATATGACCACGCGGCCCCTAGCACCGGCATAAGCGATATTAGATAGGCCCTACAAATCTAGAGAGCTATGATGGAAATGCTCGTATATTGGTAATTGGCGAGCTGTGTCGCTGTGACAACTCGTACACTGGGGTTTGGTGAGTTGTATCGTGGTCAGATGAAAATGACGGCATAACACGAGTTATAATGTCACACTAAATGTAGTAAATGGGAAATGTAGACCAGACAGGTGGGAAGATATTGACATGAATTCAATTTGGGGATGGGGACCTAGCAACCTCCTGAACAGTCCAACTGATCAATTCCCTAGACAATTCCCACAATCTTTGTCCCCAATTGATCAACACGCAAAATTAACCCACAAGCTTCCCCAGTTTATATTTCTAAGATATATGTTTTTTAATCCTTTCAGCTCATGTTTTTTGCGCATATCCCAGCGAAGCTCAGATGCGGTGGAGAATCAGTCATAGCAGACGTCAGAAGAATTCGGCGGGAATTAGACAGCGAGGTTGTCGCCAAGTTCAAGCGTCTTGGTATTAAAATGACACAGTTTCTTCCACACAAGGATAATGCAACATATTTATCTTGGCAAGAGGTAGGTGGAAGTTTGACCTAATGTGCGCTATTGCGTCACAATGATAATATTTAGACAACTGAGTAGGGAGGTGTGGGGGAACGGGTCGCGTGACGCGTTTGCTCAAAGAAAGCTATCTATTCCTATCCATCTAAGATCCTGAAAACAATATTAGTGATTATTTCTGATATTTTTAACAATTCAACAGAACTCAGATCAAATAGAGACATCGATGAGCGTCAGTCAGGAGCAGGCCACGGAGCAGGTCAATGGTGGCCCCTTCAACCTCAGAGCTCTGCTGTTTTGCTCACAGTGCGATTAGTAGAGGAATGTAGTAGGGCATTGTGGATACACATTAGATTGACACTCTTTTATAGACATGAGCTTGATTCTGAGTTATTTTCCTTAATAATATTCCAGCAGGAGTTACTTCCCTTGTCGTGACGTCGATTATGTCTCTTATCGTCACGACATGGGACATAACTCTTTCTGAAGTACTATAAAAGAAAGTAATTTTTCGGCTTCCTTCATTTATTCTCATATAACTCATGATAAGTTCTCTATTCCCATCAGTTCAGAATCAAGCTCGTTATCCAGAATCATGCTCCTGTGCCTTTATATAGCCTGGCGCGGAGGAGTTTTGATTTAAAATTTTGTGACTCCATCAAAAAATGACCCCATCAAAATACCACACATCGATGTCGGCATCCCAAGCGACCGTCGACCATGCATATGAATATTTATCAGTATACTTAGATTGATTGGTTTGAACTTCAGTCCTTCATGTGTGACAGTCGGCCTGTGGCAGAACAGCAGTTATCAGCAGAAGGTTTCGAATACGAGTGGACTGAAGATAAATCATTGAGATACTGGAGGAACCTTCCTCCCACCAGATACCACCACGAAACAGGTACGACTACTCGATACGACTA
Source organism: Hanleya hanleyi (assembly GCA_036873755.1). Classification (NCBI taxonomy): domain Eukaryota; kingdom Metazoa; phylum Mollusca; class Polyplacophora; order Lepidopleurida; family Hanleyidae; genus Hanleya; species Hanleya hanleyi. The sequence continues at coordinate 159,246 of JAVTVY010038855.1, forward strand.
GAACTCGACATATATATGATCTGTTGTTATATGAAACAAACTCGTTTCCCTGCAGAATTAAATCGATTCCTCGTTGAACCAAATCAGTTCATTTTACAGCTAAATCGATTCATTGTAGAGATAACTAATTGGCTCCTTGCGTAACAAGATTGATTCACTGGCAAACTTCAAATTCACTTCATGTCAAAGCAAGTTCATTTTAGAAACAAATCAGTTTATTGCCCTCATTGAAGAGCTAAATCGGTTCCTTCTTCAGCCAATTTGGTTTAATGTAAAACACGTTCATTTTAGATCCAAATCGGTTCGTTGTGGAGTCAGATCGGTTCATTGTGAAGCTAGTTTGGGTCATTGTAGAACCAAATTCGTTCATTGTGAAAGCAAGTTCAATGCCTATTGCTGCTAGAATATGTATTCCAAAGACAATGGTTCCGAATATACGTATTATCGATGTAATACCCTTTTTCGCCAACATTAGATCCATCTCGGTTTCTATTTTCCCCAGGTGAAGAGGTTTGGTTCAACCAAGCTCACATGAATGTCACCTACTTCCTCGCGAATCCGGACTGGGGTTCAACACTGGAGAACGTTCCTGACGACCAACTGCCATACCATACATACTACGGGGATGGGTCAAACATAGAACCCGAAGTGTTGCAGCACATTCGCGATGTCACGTGGAGAAATGCCGTCGGCCTTCAGCTTCAGAAAGGCGACCTACTTTTTCTAGATAACATGTATATCCAGCATGGCCGCCTTGGATTCGTTGGCGAACGACGGCTGCTCCTTAGTATTACTGACAGCAAACTCTAAACACAGATTATAAAGTTGAAATATCCCACTAAAGAGTGGAGGGTTCCCACATAGTCTCGTCAATCTAGCCGATGTTGCGCCTCGTCAAAGAAAATATCACACCATGATTCGTTGAGTCAATCTAGCCAATTGTGTGGCTCAACCCAGAACATATATCGCACTACAATATCTTTTCACTTGCCCTGAACAACATACCAGAAATACACCCAAATGCAGATAGTTCCGGTATAATCTAATGATATAATCAATCACTCAGTCTTTGACATCGGTGAGGATGGTTAACACACAGATGGGATTGACTCATCTTCCTTATTATAAATATAAACTGTAACCATTATACCATTATCTAATGAAAATAAATAACGTGACGGGAATAAGTAAATTATCAAATTATGTAGCTGTAAATGAAGACTTTGTGGATATATGGAAATAACAAAAAAATAGTCCCCAACCAATCCACCTGACATGGAACTCTCAATTGCTATTTACTAAATATACATCTATACTTTTAAAAGAGCCGCGCGTGCATGCGTTCGAGTATCATTTCTTGGTTCAATGTTCTGCACTGAATGCATACAGAAAGTTGTACATATCTCGATATGTTTCTGTAAAACCAAGTGTTTTCAAAGTACGGCTATTATTTCAGTCGTAAAACAAAGTTGTGTAGATTTATCCAAACTGATCTGTCTTTATTAGTCTGTCCAACTTTATTTCCAGCGAAATTCTGGATATCAAAGTAGTATGTTAAATTATCAACTTATTAGTTATTTAATATATTTAATGAATTTAAAATCAAATTGAATGTATTCGCAATAGATGTGATACTGTTGCTAAAAAAAGTTATTGTACCGCCATCTTTTCAATTGATGTATATATGTTCCTCGCCTGCCACCCCTCAGGTCACCTTGAGCGTAATAAAGTTGAGTTGAGTTCAGAGGTACTCTTTACCGCTGTTAATTGGTTAGTTAGATTTATTGAGTGAGAGCGGGGTGAAGGGAACAAAGAAAAGTACGTCCCTCGACCTGCCCCCACCTAATCAACCTAATTAACTAATTAACAACGGTAACGAGTACAAGTGGTCTGTAGGGAGCAGAGAGTGGTGGTGTACCGTCCTTCGCACCGAATAATCAGCTACCGAAGTGTGTATTATACAACACATATCACGAATCGTTAGATTCTTGGTATGTGCTTTAGAATAGGTCACAGGCCAGTAGTAGTGTAACGTGATTACAGAGCCCCTTTTGACGAGTGCGCAGGTGTTTCTGCGCAGATTTGCGGCGGAAGTGCGGTGGGTCGGGGATTCCCCAGTGGGGTTTCCCCATGACGATCACGTGATCAAGGCATGTCTAGACTTGTTCTGGGTTGTACAGTTCTGCCATACGGAGGATGGGTACTAGTATTTCGCTGACGTCCTAGTAATAAACATAATCTATAGGTGTTGTGGCGGCGGGATGGTGGATGGTGGGTTTAAGATGGCGGCTGTGGTTGGTGGTGGTGGGATGGAGGTGGTGGGTTTAAGATGGCGGCTGTGGTTGGTGGTGGTGGGATGGAGGTGGTGGGTTTAAGATGGCGGCTGTGGTTGGTGGTGGTGGGATGGAGGTGGTGGGTTTAAGATGGCGGCTGTGGGATGGGTGGTGGGATGGGTGGTGGGTTTAAGATGGCGGCTGTGGGATGGGTGGTGGGATGGGTGGTGGGTTTAAGATGGCGGCTGTGGGATGGGTGGTGGGTTTAAGATGGCGGCTGTGGGATGGGTGGTGGGATGGGTGGTGGGTTTAAGATGGCGGCTGTGGGATGGGTGGTGGGATGGGTGGTGGGTTTAAGATGGCGGATTGTAGAAAAACGTATAAAAGCAGGCGATTTTTAGGGGTGGGGTGTATTCATTGCACTACCCTGCGGAGCACTCTGACTGACCTGACCTGACCAGCCTACCTGCCTGCCTGCCTATCCAGCCTGACTGCCTGCCTCCCTCATCTCTAGCCAGCCAGCCAGCCTGCTTGCCTACCCGCTTGTATGAGACGAAAGCATGAGACGTGGAGAAGATTTTCCCTGGCACCCAGCAGTACCTCCGGTTGAAGTCTTGCCTGAAGACGAGCGTGTGAGGGAGACCCGCACTCTTACACCGGACTGCACCCTATTGTTGTATCCCAAACGTGTGGAGCTCATCGATGACGACAGTAGGTGTTGGTGTACGTCTGAACCAGCGCGTGTCTCTTTATCGCCGGAAGGCTGGACTACATTGAAACGGGTGTTATTGGGTGACCTCGACGGTGATAGCATTCACCTGTGTGACGACGTCGACATTTTCCGCGGTCCCTATTTTGCTCGACTCCTCTGTCTCAAGCAAGGTGGTTTGACTTTGGACCCTGATCTATGGACAGCCTTGGAAAAAGTAATCCCCATGGTCGATGAAGTACTATCTCTATAGGAGCCACATAACCCATCAGAATAGTACGTATCACGGACTACACCCGTAGAGCTAGGCGCGCATGTGTGACCTGGTCTATAAAACACGTCCCCCTGGATCCTACACCTTCATTTCCACGGTTGCAGAGCCATGGCGGAGATCCAGCCCCATGCGACTCGCATTTTACAGTATGCCACCGTGGTGAATTCATTCACGGGTTACCGAGCAGTGGTCCGGTCCATGTTTGCAGATGGCCACGACAACGAGGGACGACGCCAGATCCTGAACGAGTTCACAGAAGCGGTCCTCCACAGAGTGCACTCGATGGAGAGGCGTGCCATCACTCACCACTACCGTACTATGACAGCCATCCTTGATGCTCGGGCTATGGACCACGAGCGCTCACGCCGGAACCAGCACCGGCTGGTTGGCCTCATACTAGTCTGTGCCCTATTGACCCTGGCGCTGTGGTATTGACACTATAAATACCAGGGTCAGACAGAGTGTGTGTCATTCACCGTTCGACATTTGGAGCAAGCATGTCATCCGTCCCACGAGCCTTACACCCCAGGTGGGGTTACACGTCTATGAAGATAAAGTCACCCTGGTGGAAGACCGGGATGTCTGTGGGTGGGAGTCCACATCCACTACGGTGAGGCTACCTCGTGACGGCTGGACCAAATTTAAACGGGTGTTGAGCGGCGAGCTCGATGGACACCTCATCCACATAGACAATGCCATCTACGTATACCGTGGGTCTTTCTTCGCACGCCTGGGCCGCTACCAAGACCCTACGCGAGGCTTCACCCTAGACCCCGATCTGTGGACAGCCTTGGAGAAAGTGGTGCCTATTGTGGACCAGCTGTTTACACCGGACGAACGATCATCAGACGAGTTGGGGTGGGCTCGTGCTATTGAGGACGCGCTGGCTGAACCCCATGAACAACTGTCTAGTCATGAACCCGACGACGACGAGGCTATAGACTATCCGGCTGAACTGAGTCAACACAACGGTGGTAGAAACTTGTTATAAATAAACCATACTCTCCGGGTCCATCATCATTGTGTCACCATGAAGCGCTGGAAGAAGGTGTTGGATAACTTATACTACAGTCCCGACAGTCCGGCGGCCTATAGTGCATTGTCGGCTCTCTATCGAGCGGCCAAACCCCAGGGGATACAACGTGCTCAAGTCCGAGATTGGTTAAGAAAACAAGACACCTATACCTTACATCGAGCTGTCCGTCGCCATTTTCTACGGAACCGGGTCATCGGGGGAGGAATAGATGCCCAGTGGCAAGCGGATTTGGTCGATATGAGCGCCTTTGCCAAACACAACGATGGAAATCGGTATATCTTGACGTGCATCGATATCCTATCGAAGTATGCGTGGGTGGTACCCATCCGGACGAAAACGGGGCCGAATCTCATAGCGGCGTTCAAAGACATCTTCAAGACCGGGCGCAAACCTTTGTATTTGCAAACCGACGAAGGCACGGAATTCCTCAACAGACCGTTCCAAGCCTTTCTGAAAGCCCAGAAGTGTTTTTCTTCCATACGTACAACGAGACCAAGGCATCCGTGGTGGAAAGGTTCAACAGGACATTTAAAGGTCGCATGTATAAATATTTCACCTATAAGAATACAAGGCGGTACATCGATGTTCTCCCGAAACTGGTGAGGGGTTACAATCGAGCCTATCATCGAAGTATACAGAGAGCCCCCATTACCGTGACCCAACGCAATGAAGCCCAAGTCCGGCGTGTCTTGTACCCCAGGCCATCGCAGCGAACGACGAAGGAGATGTTCAAGGTCGGGACCCTGTACGGATCAGTAAAGTCAAGGGCAAGTTCGAGAAAAGTTACTTGCCCAACTGGAGCGATGAGCACTTCCTGATTAAACGGCGCCTACCCCGACAGCGGCGAGTCTATGAACTGGGAGATCTTCAAGGGGAACCGTTGCTAGGCACGTTTTACGAGATGGAATTACAGCCTGTCGTAAAATCACAGCAAGACTACTACACGGTGGAGCAGATTTTGAAAACGGAACGTCGACGTGGCAAACTGTTTCATTTCGTGAAATGGCAAGGCTGGCCCAGTTCCTTCAATTCCTGGGTCGCTGCCAACCAGGTGAAACGACTATAAAGCCAGACACCACTGCCGTCCTCCTTCATTCCACGTCCAACCATGAACACGGTGCATCCGTCTCTGAACACAGCGTCTTCCAAAACGCGCAATGTGCAAGTGGTCTTTGGTGTACTAGTGCTAACCCTGCTGAGTGTGTTGTACGGAGGTGTGTTTTACGACGTAGCCTATGTCAGCACGTTACTTAACCAACTGAGAACACCAGCCATCAGTGAAACCGGTCTACAGAGAGCACCAGTCGTATCCAGCCCAGTCACCACCACCACCACCTCTACACCCCGTGTACAAGCCACAACGAGTGTAAGCTCCACACTTACACCAAGAACACCCACTACGTCTGAAGACCCACCGGATTTCATCCCTCACAGTGAACCGACAACGACGACGACCCACATTGTACCCATCACCACCATCATCATCCCTGAACGTGAACAGACAACGACAACCGACGTTGTACCCACCACCACTCCAGTTCACTCGTACCAAATTTACAAGAGCGGGTTACCACGACAGCGGATACACCTCCAACCATGGACCCTCGGTGGCAGCATCCCTTCACCTGCGTCATCGCAGGACCGACGGGCCCCGGCAAAACGCACTTCGTCAGGAAGCTCCCTCAACACGCCGACAGCATGATCACTCCACCCATTGCCAGAGTCGTGTGGTGTTACGGAGAATGGCAGGAAGCGTATGCAGCAATGCCCCACATCACGTCCGTGGAAGGCCTACCTAACCTGGCCGATTTGGAACCCGACACCTTGGTGGTTCTGGATGATCTCATGGCGGAGACGGATGCGCGGGTCACCCAACTCTTTACCAAAGGCAGTCATCATCGACGGCTCAGCATCATCTACATTGTGCAGAATCTGTTCAGTAAAAAGAACATCGAAACATCAGCTTAAATGCCCACTACATGGTGGTCTTCAAAAACCCGAGAGATACCACTCAACTGCTGCACCTGGCGAGACAGATATACCCCGGCCGCACACCGTTTGCATTGGAAGCCTTTAAAGATGCGACAACCCCTCAGCATGGGTATATGCTCTTCGACCTGAAGCAAGCCACCCCCGACCACCTTCGACTACGGACCGGCATCTTTCCCGGAGAGACTCACCACGTGTACATGCAAAAATAATGTAAACACACCTACAGTTGGCTCCCCCAGCTGGGGTGTGTGTGTTTTGATGATGGGGATAATAAAAAAGAATGAATACCACAGCAGGATTGATTTTTTGTCTCTGAAGTAGATAAAAAGAGCAGAATTGGGGGTTCTAGCATTAGTTGTACAGGATGTCTGCGCGAGTACGGAAGCACGCTCCCACGCTCCGTGTATTGAAGACGGCCCCACCCGAGTTAGTCCGAACCATTGTACGCGGTGCGGACCCTGCTCTCGTGTGCTGTCTGTGCGAGATTGGACTCAATATCTTAAAAGGCAATGTACCACTGACTCCGGCTCAGAAGACCAAGTTGGCCAAGCATAAGACAGGTCTAAGAACCTTAGTCCAGAAGCGAGTGTCTCAAACACAAAAGAAAAAGGTGTTACAGAAAGGCGGCTTTCTCGGGGCTATCTTAGCACCGTTGGCCGCTTCCGTGTTGGGTCCAGTATTGGGTGGACTCTTCGGCCGACAATGAACCACACGAAAAAAATGGTCCTCGTCGAACCTCGGCTCCTTCAAAACCTCCAATCGCCCTACCCTGTCCCTTCTACGGTGAAGACGATAAACACCCTCGATGGAGAGATGCAACAGATCTTACAGAGACCGGGGTTAAGCGATAGTGAGAAAGTACAACGGTACAATGAGACGCTTCAGCGGTACATGACGTTCATGGACCAATACAAAACCCTCTCTGCTCCACCACCACCACCATCACCACGTGACACACCGCCGACCTCAGCACCGTTCCAACAGCCGGGTGGTGTACCTTCCACAGCTCCACAGTGGGTGGAAGACGAAGTCCTGAAGAGTGTACCTGCCTCGTTCAAGAAACAAGCTGGCCTGGTATTACAACGGCTGAAACAGAATCCTAACATGACTTGGAATGATAAAGGCGAACTCCTGGTACAGAATCAGGTGGTCCCCGGGACCCACATGACGGATGTAGTGAATGACCTGATGCGTCAACGCAGGACGCACACGAATCCTCGAGGATGGGAGGTCTTCGCTCAAGGCTTGAAAGACATGCATGTACCACAGGAATTGGTGGGGAACCCCGAGCGCTGGGCCTTTATGCAGAATGTAAGTACACCACCAGAACCTTGGGAACCGCAGTCACCACCCAAATCACCACCACGGCGGGCACCTACGTTTTCACCCCTTTTACCACGCCACCACCTGCAACCAACAAGAGCTAAATCACCGCGACCATCACGACGATTAGCGCCCAAGGGCTGGGAGAAGTATTAAAACCAACAGCAGCAGCAGGACAGCTCAGTCATCATGTTTTACCTCACCCTACCCAGTAACAGCTCGGCTGGTGTGTTTCCTGACAACACCTTGACCAAGTACGTGACCCAGTTACCGCAACCGTTGCATTTACCTGGACGCTGGGAATGTGGACTCATGGATATCCAATACCCTTACTCGTGGTACAAC